>CAJNDV010036026.1:12189-23980 GCA_905221635.1 Symbiodinium sp. CCMP2456
GACAATGACAAAGTGTAGTTGGTAGGTGGGGGGGGGTGGCTAGTAGTAGTAGTAGTAGTAGTAGTAGAAGTAGTAGTAGTAGAAGTAGTAACAGTAGCAGTAGTAGTAGTAGCAGTAGTAGTGGTGGTAGTAGTAGTAGTGGTGGTAGTAGTAGTGGTAGTCGTAGTGGCAGTGGTAGTGGCAGTGGTAGTGGCGTTGGCAGTGGTGGTGGTAGTGGTGTGGTGGTGGTGCTGGTGGTGGTGGTGGTGGTGGTGGTGGTGGTGGTGCTGGTGGTGGTGCTGGTGGTGGTGGTGGTGGCGGTGGCGATGGCCGTGGCGGTGGTGGTAGTGGCAGTGGTACTGGTGCTCGCAGTGGCAGTGGAATTGGCGGCAGCAGCAGCATTGGCATCAGCAGTGGCAGTGGCATCGTGATTAGCAGCGGAGGCATTGGCTCTACACAGTGCAACTACATGTGGTTCCTTCTTGCTCTAAAGAGACCAAGCGAAACCTTAACAAGCTAATTGATCGTCCGAAAGCTTCCAAACCCCGGTTAGGACTGCTGAGGTTAGGTCCTGTCAAGCAAAGGCCAAACAGACAGCAAGACGACATAACTTCCTTGAGACTTTGAACCCCTATGATCGCGCAATACACCGCTGTGAACAGCCGATTTAATTTAATTATGTCCATGTCGAGAGGCCGACACTCCCAGATTTTGTATATGTATGTAGATGAGTATGTAGATGTGCATGTATGTGCACATGCCCAGACAAACATGACTACTGTACTTTGGTCTACGTGCGGTTTATTCGTCTGACCTGTCCAGTAATCCAGGGTTGTGAAGGCAAGCCGTTCATGTCGGGCTTAGGGTTTTAGTGTCTACTTTAAAATACAAAACTCCTGATTCTTTAACTTGAAACCTTCTAAGGACCGTGATTAGAATGACACCGACATCGGGGTGTTTTCACGCCCCGAAGATTGGAGATAAACCACTCTATGCCTATGCGTATGTATATACGGACATGTGTATGTACACATGTGTATATATACAGTACATATCCAAAACTGGGAAGCGGGACACTGTGAGGCACATCTGTATATACACATACAGACATACATACATACATAGTTATGTTTTCTTTTATTTTTTGTGTTTATACCCATTTGCATGTTTATATGTATCTAAGAGTTGATATGTGCTTGTGTTTGCAATGATTTTTTTAAGATTTCTGTTTATCCGTATATGTACATCTCGGTGTAATCTCTCTCTGTATATATATATATGTCTTTTCTACTTGACATACAAACATACATACCTGCATGCATACATACATACATACATACACGCACTTACACGTACATGTTCATTGACACCGACACTGACATCTTCATTTACAATTACATACAGACACTCATACCTACATACATTGTATATATACATATATATATATATATAATATTATGTATACATACATTCATTCATTCATACATGCATACATATATACAATGCAATGCAATGCAATGCAATGCAATGCAATGCAATGCAATGCAATGCAATGCAATGCAATGCAATGCAACGCAACGCAACGCAACGCAATGCAATGCAATGCCATGCAATGCCATGCAATGCACACATGCCTGCAAAAATACATACGGGTAAGCAGATACACACATAGATACATACATGCATGCATACATACATACATACATACATACATACATACACCACAATACAATACCATATAATACAATACGGTACAGTACAGTACAGTGCAATACAAAAAGAATACAATACAGTACAAGACGATACAATACAATCCACGTGTGCATACCAGTATGTAAGTGCACATGTATACGGCCAAAGCCAATCGGCACAAACCGAACCCTAAAACAACACACACACACACACAACCGCGCGCGCTCCAAACCTTGATCTCGGGGTTTGTCAAATCCTGATCTCAGAGTCTCAGGATTCGGTAAGCCCGCGCAGCGTCAACCAGAGGGCTTGTTCAATACTAAACTGCAAGCCTTCAACACTCGGACCCCCAAAGCCCAAAACTCCAAGGTCCCAGACCCGAAATCCAAAGCCTCTGCCGACTCGGAAATGGTGCTGAGCAGTCGCTGCCGGCGGGCTGCCACACGGTACGATCTAGTGCTTCTAGGTGCGGCCTCCGAGTGAAAAGATGGATTTTCCAATGAGGTATCGGTGCACAGGGCGCTTGCTAAAAAGGGAAACTCTAAACCCTAATTAAGCCCTAAACCCTACACCTTAAACCCTTAAACCCCTAAAACCGCGAGAGATAGTGATTCAGGGTAGGGAGGAAGGCACAAATCGGAAGGGCATACCTCTAAAAGGTTTTTTGCGGTTTCGGGTTTAGGAGGTGACTACAGGTGCTTGTTTCGGTCTGCTGTCAAGGCAAACTCACATGATCTAATCTGCCTACACATTCGACTTGAATTGTGTTGAGTTGGTTTCCTGGTTTCTGATTTTGTTGTTGCAAACCGAAGCTTGATCATGAGAACGGCCAATGATTGCGAAACTGATAATGTGCTGGACAGTACAGTATAAACCCTCAAACCCGAACCTCAAATCCAACACAGCACTGGGTATTCTGGCGATGGGTGCAAGAACACTGTCAAAAACAATCCGAGTTTTTGAGTCTACAAAGCAAACGGCAGCAGCTGCGAAACGTCCTATCCTTCATCCAGTCTGCTCATGCGGAAGAACAGTCAAATAAACCCTAAACCCTAAACCCTTTCTGAACTCCCATCTCTGAAACCATAGGACTGCAAAGTAGGCATCATTTCTAACCCAGCTCTGTCCGGTGCTTCTGAACTTGCGGGCCTGAAGCATGAAAGTGGGGTGTAGGGATTTAGGGTTTAGGGTTTACGGTTTGGGGCTTTTTGGGGGATATTATATATCGCTGCTGCTACTATCCCTCCACTACCTCCTTCGTGATCTTAGGAAGACATCACCTTCAAACGACAGCGCGGCTATAGCTGCAACTCTAATCATAAACCATAAACCCTGAACCCTAAACCCGATGTGCTGTAAAATCCCTAAACCCTAAACCCTAAACCTTTCGCGGGATGAGCTTACGGCCCGAGGATGCCCCTTCCAATACCAGAACGGCAGGGTCCCCTGCAATTCCAAGCCGTATTTGGACGGCGAAGCTGAACAAACCCCAGCAAAGTACGGCTTAAGGGTTTTAGGGTTTAGGGCTTAGGGTTTTAGGCTTTAGGGTTTAGGGTTTAGGGGTAAGGGTTTTAGGGCTTAGGGTTCAATATCTGTCAATAACAACATAGCATGACGTTTCGCACAATATCGCCCCTGAACCCTCCAGCACACGGCGTTTCAGACATTGTGCCGAGAAGCGGGGAACTTGCGTGGCTCCGTAGGCATCGTCGGCATCGATGGATCGTAAATCAATTCCTGAACCTCCTCTGCCTGAGTCTGCAAAGGCTCTGGGTTATGGCCCGAACTCTACACCCTGAACCCTAAACCTCTACACTCTGAACTTATAGCCCACCCCCATAGACTCGATACTTGAACAAACCTACCTGCAGTGTCCACTGCACTTCCTGTCTGTAGCTTAACCAATCCTATACGTAGGATCCTATAAGATATCCCAACAAAAGGAAATACAATGGAGACTTTAGGTCCCTAAACCCCTAAAACCCTGAACCCTCAAACCCTTAAACCCTAAACCCCTAAACCCTTAAACCCCTAAGCCTTAAACCCCTAGCAATGGAGACTACAGGTAGGGTTTAAAGTCCTGGAAACCCTGCTGCCGCTGGGTTTCAGGAATGTAAGGTAGAACCCATGGGCCCCTAGTATGGGCCCTTAACCCTGCGACCCTAATATACCTACTATATACCCGATATATACCCTTAAGGGACCCTAGAATCCCACCCTAAACCCTAAACCCTAAACCCTAAACCCTAAACCCCATATTAGGGGCCCATGGGTTCAACCTTAGATCTTAGACTTAAAGGGACCCTAAACCCCTAAAGCAACCCTTATAGTAGGTATACCTAAAATCCTTCAAGGAACCCTTATCGTAGGCCTTAAACGGGACCCTAAGCCCTTAAAGCAACCCCGATATAGAGGCTTTGAGCTTTTATGCTTCTCTGGGTTCCAGAGAAGGGCTGCGATGCTGATACTCTGAGGGTTCTTATTTAGGGATTTTTAGGGGTCTTGGGTTCAGGGGTTCTTTGGCTCTAGGTTTCAGAGTCCCGGGATTTCGAGTCTAGAGTGGGAAGGGCTCCAGGTTTCCGTAAGCGAACATCTCACAGCTGGCGTAGGGTTTAGGGCCTGTTTAGGGTTGAGGGTTCTGAATTTCTCGGATCGAGGCCACAAGATAATTAAGATCTAGTGTTGCTGCTGCAGTTCTTGGGCGGAGTGGAGTGGGAGTGGAGTCTGGGTTCTTCACCAGCGAATCCTCACACCCTAAGGTGCGGAACGGAGATGCCCTCTGCGCTTAGATTAAACTGAAGCCCTAACTTAGACCCTTGAAGGGTTTAGGGGTTTAGGGTTTAGGGTTTAGGGTTTAGGGTTTAGGGTTTATCTGGGCAGGGTCCGAGGTTCTTGGAACCTTGGTTCGTGTGTCTCGTCCCACTGACTGGACTTGACTGCTTCAAGGTTTTGGTTGTATGGTAACGTAGAAGATTGAACACCGACTGAGGTATGTGGTGGATACTCCCCGGAAGGAGTTGTAGTATGATATAACCTCAAAGGTACAATCCCGACTCCAACCGATGCGGCCCTCCCCGGGGGACTCTTTGCACGCACATGGCCCGAGCTCTGAGACCTCCAAAACCAGAACAACGCTCGCCGCCATTCCTCCACGGCTTCACTTCGTGTCGTGTGCAGCTAGATTCAGTAGGTGGCATAGATTGGATTTCATTTTGTTTGAACTGCCCAGACCCAGCTGGGCCCCAAAGCAGCCTTCTGTTCGAGCTGAAAGCCTCCCTAGTATAAAGGAGCAATGCCGGAGATGAGGCCAGGTTTTGGATACCCGATGGAAGTCAGGTACGGGGCCAGGCAGCATGTCTCGTAGGAAGGCCGACGCTTCCGGCCGAAGCAGATGTATTCAGCAACCATTAGGGTTTAGGGTTTAGGGTTTAGGGTTTAGGCCACAGCAGAGTATTTCTATCCACAGCATTTTCACCTCAGGTTGCGGGTCGCGCTCGCAGGGGTACTGGTTCGTGGAACACGTGTGGTCAATTAGCCCATGCCAGAGGTTGAACAGCCTAAGAGTGCGATTGCTTGGGAAGCACTCAGCCTTCGATGGCAAGTCTATCCATGCTTCAGAGCGAGCGAAGGTACAGTCATGCTCTGCTTCAGAGATCTCCCAGCACCTCTCAGGGCGGAAACCGAGGTGTACCAAGTATTCCTCGGTTTCCTTGCGCGTGTGCTGGCCAGAATATATTGGACGAGGTGTGTCGTTCGGAATCTCCATGACAATCCGATCTATCCGCTTGAGCTCTGTGCCAGCAGACTTTACAACCTCAAGATCAGCACCCTGGACATCAATTTTCAAGATTTGCACGCGATCCGGTAAAATGGCCAGGATGTCTGCGAGTGACACAACAGCCACTTGCATCGTCTCATGGGAGTTAACTGTCTTTTTGGATCAGCCTGCAGCAATGAACCTTAGTATTTTCAGAGTGAGACTATCAGCCAAGTACTACTTTGCGTTACGAAAACATCCCTGATATTGTTCTGAATACATATACAGCACCCGCTTGCTAAGCTGAACCATTGACATAGAATGAACCCCGCAGAACTCAAAACGGGATGCATACTGCATGAGACAGGCACCAATCTGCGTCTTAGAGCCAGTATTGAAGTGCCACTCCGCTCCTGAATATGCCCAGCGATATAGGGTCGACCAGCCTGGGCATCGAAGCTGGGTTTCCTTTCTGTGGTTGGCTTCAGGCTTCCGGATTTAGGGTTTGGGGCTTTGAGTTCAGGAACTTCTTGCATCCCGCCTGCTAGGACGAACCTACGATGCAGGGTACATAGTCGGGTTGAAGGCATGTCGATGGCATATCTCTCAAGGAATTAGCTTTAGGGGTACAGGATGAGAATCCTCCATGGTACTATGTATGGCCTGTTCTCCCGTTCCTTCCGAGCGTATGTAAGGCCTCTGGCGCTGTGACCCACCGCCGCATTGATCAAGATCATCCGCGGGTGGGCATGATTTACAAGATGGTGCGCGTAGTGCAGTGAGTCCGGCTCGAAGGCGATAACCCATGCCGCGGGATCACTTTTCAGCCGTGGTAGGAAGGTTGACTCTCGGTGAGCCCCTACATCAATCAGGATCTTTGCTCTCAGCGGAATGTCCAAGAGTGGCTGTTCACCATCTTGCACCTTCGCGACTGGGGTGGTAATGACAAGATGGAGATCGTCGATAGACAGGCGACCCAGGACAGGTCCAGATGTGGCCACCGCCAAGGATATCAGGAATCCCGCATGCCTGAAGCTGGAGCTCCAGCCAGAGCGAATCGCGTCGGAAATAGCTCGCACCATGATATAGCCTAAACTGCATGCGCCATGTCACGGGATACCCGAGACAACTGCGTGCATGGCCATGCAGCGCAACGTTGAGACTGATTGACCAAGAGGCTTGGGCCAATGTGTTGCAGCAAGAAATGAAACGACCAGTACTAAGAATATGCGGGCGTCGCTCCAAGCACCCAGGCGGCGAAATCAGCGATACATGGTGCTTCTCCCAGGAACTTTAACCCGACAACTTTTCCTTTTCCCTTATGTCACATCCTTGCATAAGCGCAGCATCCGAAGGCAGTATTCGAACCTGAGCAAGTTGGAGGTATTCAGCTTCGGCGTTGATAGTTTGTTGGTGTTGCTAGGTGTTGTAGGTTCGTCGGGCAGTTCAGGGTTTGGGGGCAGGGGCGGCGTGGAAATCAACAAGAACCTACTACAGGAGCGTTCATTGCTGGAGTATGGGGCTTTCAGGGTACGTTATGTGAGCTGAGTTGCATTATAAGGACTACAAGGGGGTTACCTACTCCGACCCTAATCTTACTTGCAAAGGACCATGATCGGTCTGCAGCGCTGAGTTGCGATGCGAAGCGTGGAATGCAGGAGAGGGAGCATACAATCTGCCGAAGGACAGAGAGCGCTCAGAACAAAACAAACTGAACGTCTCAAGCGCCTTGAGGGCCTCTTTCAAGCCAATGTCGGAGGCAAATGCGAGGCAAGACCCCCCCGGCTCCCACCCCAAGCAGGAGCCGGGCCGACTCAGCTCCGGCCGATCCTTGCAAAACCTCTGAAGACCCGGCTCAGCCTCAACCCCAGCAGAACGTCCTAGCACCCAACCGGGTCTAGGCCCTAAACACCCCTGAAATGCTCCATGAACCGAAAGCCCCAGCAAGGCCGCGCCATGAAGCTTTCGCCCTTTAAAGCCGAGGTGCACCGGCCGAATTTCTTCTTCTCTGCCGGGGTTCTGGTCTGGATGATACTCTCGGATTAATCCTGAGCTTCCGGGGTTCGGGTTCTGACCCATGTCACGACGATGAGGTCGACCCTAGGACCCCAGACCTGAAACTTCAACCCCCATTGACTTCTGTTGCGGCCCGGGGTGGCTCTATAGGGGCTCTTCAGACCGCCGGGTGTTGCGTGAGCAACCAGGATCATGTGAACCTTGCGTAGATATCTTGTGCAGACATCGTCTCGTTCTACATCCTATAAGCACGAGGAGGCTGTTGCAAATCGGCCATCAACATTGGGCTAGTGTCACGGCCCTGCGTTGAAACGTGTCACCCAGCCAGCGTAGTACGAGGTTCCACCAGCACCCACTGAGCATGTAACCAAGGCAAGCCACGTTTCCGACCGACCCCGCTTGACCCACTTCAGCTCAGCGGTTCACTCATGCCAAGTAATCCTGCAAGTATCTGCCGCGTCTGCCTAAGCAGCAACACCCAGAGGCGTGCCCAAACCTCAACCTGCATGAGCTCCTTCCCCCAAGCCACCAAAGCAAGCTGAGCCCAACTCTTCAGGATGTACTGCTTACAAGCGAGCGGAGACCTTCAATAATGGAGTGGAGGCATCCTAAACCCTAAACCCTAAACCCTATCAGGACCTACAGCAACAATGCTTCGACCTCATGATATAGCCTAAATCCAAGCCTCCCAGAATGCCTGATGCTCCTACTATAAGAGCCTGAATTAATAATTAGACTAGGGTTTGGGGGGGTATAGTATACTATAGTGAGAATAGGGAACCCCCCCACAAACCTATTCGAATTCTTAAGGCCCCTACATGGGAGTTTCCGAAAATTAGGGGTACCTTATTTTGGGGTCCTTATATTACGGATCCTATTATTTAGGGTGCTATATTACCTATAGTCTCCATTGTAGTTCCTTTTGGGGGATACCTTAAAAATCCTTAATCTATAATTGGTTAAACCAAAAAAAGGAACTACAATGGAGACTATAGGTAGGGTTTAGGAGCACATTAGCAATATACCTTAAATCATAATATTAGGGCCCCTATAACTTAAGGTATATTCCTTAATGAAGGGGTATTGGGTTCTCTGGGTAGGGTGCTATACTGGGCTTTGAAGTAACCAGGGAGAAAAAAGGATAGACGTTTATTTCATAATGGTTCCTTTAAGGAACAGGTCCCCAAAAAAAGTATTAAAGTATGGTACTCCAAAACCCTAAATATTAGGGCCCCTATAACTTAAGGTATATTCCTTAATTAAGGGGTGTTGGGTTCTCTGGGTAGGGTGCTATTTTTTTTAGCACTCACACTCGACAAGCAGGCGAGGCTCCAGGACTCCAGTACAGAACACGATCCCAATCCCAAGGACATTGGCTCCATGACTCCAAATCCCTCCAAAGCATATTGGCCTCGAAGCCCTACGCAAAGACGTAGGGACCATCTGACAGGGTGCTGTTAGGGTCCCCCCCCCCTTTGCACTGCACCCCAAGGCCGAGTGAGAGTCCGAAACCTGAAACCCCTGGGCCCCTAAACTCAAGGAGCTCTCTTTGCTCACACGGTTTAGGGTTTAGGGTTTAGGGTTTAGGGTAATATACAACACTAGAATATAGACATGATCGATGTAGTGGTAATATATGTAATAGATTAATAGATGTAACTTGATGTAACATCTGAAACATAGGCAACATATGCAACAGAAGCATCAATAAATAAACACATGTATATATATAATATACAATATACACACACTTATGTTTTATACGTACGCACATACACATGTGTAAATGAGACGACGCCTCTATAAATTCGTAGGCGAAAAGCCCTTAAAGCTGAGCCCAGGCTGCGGTTCAGCAGCTTCCTCCGCCCGAAGGAATCCCCAGCTCGGTCCTTGGGATTTGGAGCTGAAGATGAAGGGCGTTGGGCTTTTTTTTGTTGTGGGGGGGGGGGGCTTTTTTTTTGACGTGTTTTTTTTGGGTTTGGGGTTTGGGGTTTAGAGTTTCGAGTTAGGATTCAGGGTTTTAGAGATAAGCGGGAGTGGTTTCTGAGCTCCTATATTCCTTTGTTACCACTGCGGGAGGTGGCACATCTGGATTTAGCAGCAGAAGAAGTAATACAGGTACTTAGTCACCAGTCATGACACCCTGTGTAGAGTTATTGTACGGAAATTAATTTAAAGTCATGATGCTGAAGCTGGTGTTGCTGGAGATGCTCGTGATCCTCAATGATGCCCAAGGGCGCCAGGCTTTGCAACGCGGATGACCCGAGGATGGGACTCTCCGCGTCATGGCTTACGGTGTTTTGTTGGGGGAGTTGGGTTGTGATGATTTCCAAAACCGCCCCAATCCCTGAAACCCTGAACCCGAAACCTAGGCCAGGGGCCGGGAAGCTGGCAGGTTATGCTGTCGTCCGCGACAGTTCAACATGAAACATCAAACAACGGCAGTGGGGGAGTTGCTCATTTGGGACTACATCGGGGACTGTGGATGATTTGGCCAAAGGCACGGCACGAATGAGCTCTTTCTGAATGTCGCGGATGAGCAATGTTGCAGCCATGTCCCCAGAAACATACCTCGACCGATGCAAGCGCTCATGGAAACCATCCCGCTATGTCCTATGAAGGCAGAATGACCCTTCCATGGGTAGCATTGCAAAGAACCTCTGCTTCGCGATTCAACTGCCTGGAAGGCTGACGGACTGTGGAACCCTGCTACAAGCACTTACCCTCAGACTTTACTGAAACGTGGCTGCAAACATGCTGCAAACACGAGTGGTCGATTCAGCTTGCCGGTAGGCTTGTAGCGACATGCCTGTGAAGATCGCTGAAGGCGAGGAACAGAGCTCGCTTCAACCAAGGGGTTGTAATAAAGAGGCAGTGCCTAAGCCTCGTTCATCTTCAGTATGATGTCAAATGCTTGTCGGGAGGAGACAACGCCTCACACCATGTAACCAGCACTCAGCCCGGCCACTCTAACTGGTCGTAGACGTCCCCAAGTATGTCGTCCTTGGTGTCAGCCTCCTGAGCCACATCCGCCACTCGAACACATGAGCATGTCTCTGCTAAAAGTGCTGCAGCGCAGGCTTTGAGAGCCGCATATCCATGTTGCTACCAAGAGGAAATGCCGAGAGAGTCCAAAGCGAGGGCACTCGAAAACTGGCAAGCCCAGCTAAGCTTGAGTCAAGCTTGAAGCAAAAGATTCAGCATTGCTGATACTAGCAGACATACGCAAGCCCCGCCGAGAAATGAGCAACGTTACCGAGAACGAAGCAACACAACACTGCATGGTGCAGTCCGCTCGGGGTGTTCCCCGCCAGCGTCGTCGAACCGTAAGTGCGTATACCAACACATACATTACAGACAGACATCCAAACATTACATTACATTACATGACATTACATGACATTACATCACATTACATTACATTACATTACATTACATTACATTACATTACATTACGGCACAGTACATTACATTGCATTTTTTCAGCACGGACATTACATTGCATTACATTACATACATACATACATGCATACATGCATGCGAACATTCGCATGTACAGGCAAGCATTCATGCATACGAACCTACACACAAAGTTCCATGCTTACATACATACATACATACATACATACATACGTACGTACGTACGTACGTACGTACGTACGTACGTACATACATACACACATATGATGCAGGGCTGCTGCCCTCCCCTCGACTGATTGTTACCAAGTGGTGGAGTGGTGGTGGCGTTCCCCTTTGCACTGCCTGTCACACGCGGATCATTGCATTGACACCGCTCGCCTCCCTCGTCCCCTCTGTTTGTGTGGTGGGCGCAGTGATGATACCATTGTCCGAAAACGACGACTGTCAAGAGGACAGCGCATGACCTTTGCCGCCAACGCCTGGTGGCGGGGTGTTCACGCGTGCGCGCCCGCACACACACGCACGCACTTGAGAGCCTGCCTAGCTAGATACCAAAAGGCATGCAGCCATGCACGTATGCAGCAGACATGTCTTGGGCCTGCCAGAAATCATCGTCGTCATCATGGTAGTGAACGCCTCAGAATTCCGGCAAACGTCACAGAGTCACCTACTGTATTGTGTTATGGCCCACAACCCCCTCGAAGCCCTCTCGTTGAACTCTTGCTGAGCGCCTCGCCCACTTTCCGTGGATCTCGCGGCAAGTGGAACTCACCTTCGCCAACCCGCAACATGGATTGGCGAATGCACAAAGGCTCTTGTAAACCAAGTACTTAGATGGCCAGTGGCCCGGGGGAAAAAAGGTTGAACTTTTAGACCTGTCCGGCATGGTTTTGATTTCTGTCCCGTGGGGGTACTAAATGTTTCAGC
>CAJNDV010036027.1:6636-17724 GCA_905221635.1 Symbiodinium sp. CCMP2456
GTTTAGGGTTTTGGGCTCTAGGGTTTAGGGTTTAGGGGTTTAGGGTTTAGGGTTTAGGGTTTAGGGTTCAGGGTTTAGGGTTAAGGCAGCTGAGGGTGCTATAAGGCTTCTAGAAAAGTTCTAGTGGTGTGCGTTTTGGTCCTGTTAGGGTCTTCTAGTCGTTTGATAAAGGTTTTGTGGGTCTTGGTTCTGCAACGGTCATCTAAGGGCTTTATGAGTGCGTTGCTCTTTAGTTGGGCAGTTTCGAGGGGGTTACAAAAAAGCTTTACGGGCCCATGAGTTTCCGTATGTATCTATGTATGTTTGCGTCTCTAGATTTTATAGGGCCTGAGTGGTGGGGCGTGCCAAAACCCCCAGGGTTTTCCTTGTGGATGAAGGATTGCTAGGGTCCTAGATTTAGGGCTTTAGGGTGTAGGATTTTATAGCTTTACGGGTTCAGGGACTGGGGTTAAGGCTTTCCGTGTTTGGGGTCAAGGGTCTAGGAACCCTAAACCCTAGACCCTAAAACTAAAAGGGTCTAGGAACCCTAGACCCTAAAACCTAAACCCTAAACCCTAAACCCTAAACCCTAAACCCTAGCCCCTAAACCGTCTGCAGCCTAAGAGATCGGCTTTTAAGTGCGCAAACGGGTTGCAGCTCTCTGGGATCCCGGTAGTAGCCAATGTAGTTAGAATCCTTCATAGTTAGAACAGGGCTTTGAGGTATGTTATACTATAGGTATAATAAGGAACCCCGAAAATAGTATATTGGTATTTTTTACGCTCCAACAGTATTGTCCCTAAACCATAGAACCCCAAGCCCGAAACCGGTCTAACTTCTTATCCAGGACCTAAACCCTAAACCCTAAACCGGTACTTTATGAGGGGTCAGCGTCGTCGTTTGCAGTCCCGGCCTGCAAGCCGTCCCAAGCGCCAACTCCGTACTTAAATGGATCATGGGACTTTTTAAAGGGCTCCTTGAAGGGTTTAGGGTTTAGGGTTTAGGGCTTCCATGAGGGATCTGTAAGGTTTCTGTACGGGGTCTCTATGGCATCTCTTAGATTTAGGCCTCTAATTTCTTTCTGAGTCCCCTGATCCTCCAAGTACAGTAGTGGGAGTTAGGATTAGGGGGACCCTTGGGAATATAGACCCTCTCAATAAGGTCCCTGTTAAGAGAGCCATAAGCAGGGTTAAGAAGGGTCCTCTTTAAGGGTACTCCCTAATACTGCCTAGGAACTAAGTACGACCCAAGAAGAGCTCGTGATCCCCAGAGCCAAAGTTGAACCTGCAAGACACTAATCTCCAGGACCCTGAACTAGGGTTTAGGGTTTAGGGTTTTGGGTTTTGGGTTCAGGGTTTAGGGTTTAGGGTTTAGGGTTTAGGGACCCTGAACCGAAGATGCACCCTCAAACCGGAAAGCCCTGAAGCCCTGAGTTTAGGGTTTAGGGTTTAGGGACAAGTATGAAACCGTACTTTACTCCTAGACCCAAAACCCGAAACCCTAAACCCGTAAACCCCACACCCCCAAAACCTTAAGCCCTAAACCCCTAAGCCCCAAGCCATTGAAAAGGCCCCAGACATCCTGCCAGACTGGTGCCAGGACCAGAAGAAGACGAGGCTGGCAGTAGACCGGACCTTAAAGTTTAAGGGTTGAGGACTTGAGGCAAAGGCATTTGGGGTTCAAAGGTTCGGGGTTTAGGGGCTTTGGGGTTTCGCGGGGCTGAGGGGTTTTGGGGTTTAAGGGGCTAGGGGTTTAACCCCGGCCATGTTTATGATGAGGAGTTGCGGGTTCGTGTGTGCGGTGTCTCTGTGGCTTTGCCGGCGCAAGGTCCAAACCCTAAACCCTAAACCCTAAACCCTAAAACGCCACTGGTTACATGACATGCGCATGAGAACTACAGGAGTTGACAATAGCCAGCATCCTAAAGCCCTAAACGAGGGCTTCCGAAAATAGGGGACCCTAATATAGTACTCTAACTAGTAGGATCCTTATTTTAAGGACACCAAAATAAGGCACACCTTGTTTTTGGAAACCCGCAAATCCTGGACCTCTACACTCCTGAAAACCCAGACGGCTAGACTCCTGAAGCCCTAGACCCCGAAACCCTCCACCCCTAGGCCCAAAGCCGCCATAGATCCTAAACCCTAAACCCGAGAGACCCTTAAAGGAGCCCTGGATCCTAGACCCTATAGACCCTTCGCGGCGCCCTTTCCCCTACACCCTAGAGACCCCTTCAAGGAGCCCTAGATCCTGGCCCCTGAACCCTGGAGGCCCCTAAACCCTAGAGACCCTCTAAGAGGAGCCCTAGATCCTAGACCCAAAAAGCCCTCAGCTCGACACATTACACTCTGGGCACCCGACAGATTCTCGGGGAACTGCATCTGGTTCAAGGGTTGGCCTGCAGGAAGGCTGCAGCCCCGTAATATAGGGGCCTCAATAACTAGAATAGGGCTTAGGGGGTATATCAGGGCTCCTTCAAAGGGGTCTCTAAGGGTTTCTATAAGGGTGTAGGGGCCTTAACAATTAGACTAGGGTTTTGGGGGTTTCTTAATATAAGTCTAGTATAATTTTTCCCCCAAACCCTAGCCTATTCTAATTGTTAAGGCCCCTATATTAGGAATAAGGATTACTATTGGGTGTTTTTTATAAGGGCTACTATAAGGGTCACTACAAGGGTCCTATCAGGGTTACTATTCGGGTTTAGGTTTAGGGCTTCGGGCCTAGGACCCGAAACCGTACAACCCAAAAACCCTGAAACTCTGTGCCAGAGGATCTTCATCCTGACTGCTCCTAGGATGTGTAGAAAGGTTTTGGGGTTTTGGGTGTAGGGTTGGGGTTTAGGGTTTACGGCATCCTCACTGCTCTTAGGATTTGTAGAAAGGTTTTGGGTTGTGGGTTTGGGGTTTTGGGTTGGGGTCTAGGGTTTACGGCCAACTAACAGCAGCTGGACTGCTTTAGGGTTTGTCGAAACCCTTAGACAAGCCTGACAAGCCGTTACACAGCCCTCATAACACCTTCTTGTGCGCACGGCCCTTTTCCTCGTAAACGCCCCCATGAAAAGAAGGTCCCGTAGGTGGAGGGTTGAGTATCTGACAGGCCCTCTCGCAGGGTTTCAGAGGGCTTTGGCCAGGGTCTCGCTGAGGGTGTCCATGAAACTTCTTGAGTTTAATATAAGGGCCTTAATAATTAGCATAGGGTTTTGGGGCCCATTATACTAAAATTATCATAAGGAACCCGACAAAATAGTGGTGGTAATTATCTAGGCTTCTATATTAGGGGCTTGCTTTGCGGTACTGTCAATCCTGCACTTCGGTCCTTGCGGGGCAAGGAGAAACCTTAAACCCTTATGATCTTTCGAACCCTCATTGAACCCCATGAACACCCCATGGAAAACCGTAAAGCCCTTATACCCCGAAAGTCGTAAAGATTGAGAGGAAGACAGGGAAGGCTACTACCCAAATGTTCAAGCTTCTAATTGAAAAATACTTCAAGGGCCAAGCCTTCTAAACCCTAAGCCCTGAACCCTAAACCCTAAACCCGAAACCCTGAACCCTAAACCCGAAACCATAAACCCGAAACCCTACCCGTACAGGCAGAAATGGCGGAACCCCTTGAGCCCAAAACCCCCCAAACCCCTGGCAGCCGACATCTGAACTCCTGGCAGACTAATGGAACCAGGGTTAGGGTTTAAGGTTTAGGGTTTAGGGTTTAGGGTTTAGGGTTTAGGGTTTAGGGTTTAGGGTTTAGGGTTTAGGGTTTATGAAGGGTTTATCTGAGACATCCCTTACACCCTGCAAAAATCGTAGGGTTGAGGGCTTTTGGGCCTACGGTTCACTCCAAAGAACCACTCCAGGACCCGGAAAGAGTCTATCATGAGCCCTAAAAGGTCAAACCCTAAACTGTAGGGTTCAGGGTTGAGGGGCCCTGAACCCCTTCATCACCCTTAGAAAGTTAAAGGGTTTAGGGTTCGGGGGGTGATGGTGTGGATGGGGTTTGGGGCCTCGTCCAAGATCCAAGGCATTTCCAGGCAGATTGCCCGGAGACTGCCAGGGCATCCTTGTCGCGGGCTTTCTTCTGAGAATGCAATTGGGGTTGCAAGGGGGCGCTGCCTGGGGTTATTCACTTCACGTAAGGCTCCATACAATAAGGATCACACTACCCAAAACGTCTGAGAAAAAAGTCCCTCCCACCTGTCGCTGTGTGAGCTTCGGGTGCAGGGGTCAGGCTAAACCCTAGACCCCAAACCCTAAACCCTAAACTAGGGTACAGGAGTGCCAGTTTGCAATCCGGGCATTGGCTTTCAGAGAGCACCCTTGGGACGAACCGGCGGATTGAAGAATCGGCATTTCTTCTAAACAGTGCTCCAGCATTTATAGGTTGAGGGTGAGCCTGTAACCCCAAACCCTACAAAAATAGTGGGTTCTGACCCCTTCATTGTACGGTCTAACCCTCAAACCGGTAGGTTTTCGGGTTTAGGGACTCTGGTTTCAGGGTTTAGGGTTTTGCACGGCTTGACCCTTATGAACACTACGGCTGATGGTATAAATCCTGCATTACCCGTGATAAGGAATGTACCATAATTCCGATAGTTCAGGGTCCTTAAAGGTAATGCAGGATTTATATCATCAACAGTAGGAAGGGTTTAGGGTTTAGGGGTTAGGGCTTTGCCTGATGAGACTTACAAAGAAACACACCAGGACCAGTGATGGGCAACAAGAGATAGCAAGCGTACTGGGGAGGCTTGAATAATTTGACTACGGGGTTGGGGGGGCTCTATGCTGGAATCATACGAGGAAATTTACAGAACCTGATAGAAAAGCCTTTTTCAAGCCCTTCTAAGACTCCATCATCCCCAAAAGCGCTGTGGAACGCTTACCAAGCAAATGAAAACCTTTCACCCTAAACCCACGTGCTTGCCGAGCAGCGGTTGCAGCTGGGACTGCTTCAGCTGGTCCTGCGCTGCAGATGTAGGGTGTACTTGGAGGGTCGGGAGACCTGGTAAGTAGGTAAGAAGTAGACTTATAAGTACCCTACCCTAATTGGGGTTAAAGTGCTTATAAGTATCATTTACTAAGTCCCCCGATCCTCCAAGTAGGGCTTAGGGTCTAGAGTTTAGGACATAGGGGTTAGCGATTGGGGGTTTGGGCTTATGGCAACGGGGCGTTTAACAAGGTATTTTAAGGCGCTGAATAGGGATTTAGGCCTTAGGCGGCCTGTCCTGCAGCCTCTGCTGATGATGGAGCTGCTCCTGCAACTGATCCTGCAGCTGTTGCTGCTGCTGCTGTTGCTGCTGGAGCCTCGGTGCTCTTCCAGGGATGAGACTCAAAAAGCACTGCAGGGTAGGGGTCATCCCTAAACCCGAAACCCTAAACCCTACACAATCAAAATATGGCTTTGGGAGTACATCATACTACACTGCTAATACGGAAGCCTGAGGAATAATACTATTTCAGGCCCCTATACTACTTAAAGGGTCATGGGACTTAGTAAGTAAGGTTATAAGTCCCTTAATTGGGGTTATAAGTATAGTTACCTTAGTTATAACCCTACTTACTAAGTCCCATGATCCTTGAAGTACCCCAAAACCTTTGAACCCGATCTAAAAGTCTCAAGGCTGGCCCTACTCTTCCCTTGAAAGGGCACTATAGGGTTTAGGGTTTAGGGTTTAGGGGTTTAGGGGTTTAGGGGTTTAGGGGTTTAGGGTTTAGGGTTTAGGGTTCTAGAATGGGGTCCCCCGTAAAGGGCACTAGAGGGTTCTATAATCGGATCCCACTTCTGGGGGCTTCTAAACCCTAAACCCTAAACCCTAAACTAAGGCTTGGGGTTTAAAACTAAGCCTTGGGGTTTAGGGCCTAGGGTCCCTAGACCCTAAAATCTAAACTAAGGCTGGGGCTTCTGATTCATGAGCTTCTGCTGCTCCAGCTGCAGATACCTTCAGGAAAGCAAGGAACTCTCATGCCAAAGGGGTCAAGGGTTTAGGGGCTTCGGGGTTTAGGGTTGAAGTTCTGAAGGGCTTTAGGGTTCAGGTTTAGGGGTTTAGGATTTGGGGCTTAGGGCTTAGGATTTATATGGGGTTTCGGGTTTAGGGGTTTAGGATTTAGGGCCTAGGCTTTAGAGTTTTCAACTCAGGGCTGCGAAGCAAGAAACTCTCAAGATCTATCTGCACCCTGATCTTCCACACTCAACCCCTAAACCCTAAACCCCAAAAAACTTCATCCCCCATGCCCAAGCCTCAAACCCTCAAGCCCCCAAAACCAGAGATGGGCGGGTCGGAGAACTTGAATAAGGTGTCGAACCTGCAATAGTGCAATGGTTGAACATTTAATGGCAAAACAAGGTCACGCAAACGAGAACCCTTTGGGTAGCCCTTGCAGAACCCAAAACGACAATTCTTCGAGGAACCCTTACAGCAAAAAGCGGACGGCGTATCCCTTCTACAACCCTTACTTGGAGGATCATGGGACTTAGTAAGTATGGTTATAAGTACCTTAATTGGGGCTATAAGTAGTTATAAGTATAGTTATCCTAATAATAACCTTAGTCGCTAAGTCCCATGATCCTTTAAGTACCGACACTCATAGGGACCTCAACGAAGGTACGAAACTCCTTGGGAAGCTTCGGCTCCAATATTGGGCTTACTACGAGTAGTTTGCACAGGGCCTTTAGTGTACGTATGTAAATATATGCAGATAGACAGGTAAATAGATAGATGGATACCAATAGAGACGTAGATAGATCAATCGATCGATAGATAGATAGATCGCTATCATATGGAACGGTAAGGAATGCTATTGCAAACTATCCAGGCCTCTATCATAAGCCAAGAAACTGATCCGGCACCATGCCTGGCGAAGTCTCTGCCTGCCGCCTGGAAGGCGATAGGGCTTTAGGGTTTAGGGCTTTTGGGTTTAGGGCTTTAGGGTTTAGGGGTTAGGGTTTAGGGCTTACGGTTTACGGTTTAGGGTTTAGGGTTTAGGGTTTAAGGTTTAGGGTTCAGGGTTCAGGGCTTGGGGTTCAGGGGTTTAGGCTTTAGGTTTCTGCAGCTTTGGCCTGAAGCCTTTAGGGTCTAGGGCTTAAGGGCTTAAGTGTTTGGGGTGTAGTGGTCGGAAAGTTTTCGGCTTAAGGCTTTCGGGGCATAAGGGCTTTATAGGGTTTTGGTACGCGGCTGTGTAAGGGTTCTGTAAGACCAATACGGCTTAAGGCTTTAAAGATTCAGTGTTATGGGGTTTGGGCTTTACGGGTTTAGGGTGTTTAGTGTTCGGGGATCAATTCTTAGGGCTTACCCTAAACCCTTACTAAACCTTAAACCCCTAAACCCTAAAGCCTAGACCCTAAACCCTAAACCCTAGGTTTAGGGTTTAGGGTTAAGGGTTTAGGCTAAACCTTAAACCCCAAGGCTGCATTGTCTGGAGTCTGGAAGGCGCTGGCGCGACGGACTTTCAACTCAGATGAGAGCCGCACTTCTGCATGGCAGACGCGTGGTATCCTCGGTAGCCCAGAAGCGGTTTAGGGTTTAGGGTTTAGGGTGTCACTTTTCGGGTGCCCTTGCCGGTGCTCCCTAGCTTTCGAAAGGAACCCAGAACCAAAACAACGAAACTCTGAACTTCCTGCACCCAGGACCCCGAACCAACCGAGGCAAAAGGGGGCACCACTGGGCTACCCTAAACCCTAAACCCCTAAACCCCTAAACCCCCAAAACCCTAAACCCTAAACCCCTAAACACCTATACCCTAAACCCGACCCAAACCCGAACCCCTAAACCCCCAAACCCTAAACCCCTAAACCCAGAACACCACTGGCCAAGGATCTTCGAAGAGTCTGCAGCTCTGTGATTTGCTGTAGACGGTTGATGCTCTGGTGCCTGGGCGAGTGAGGAACATAGGGTTTAGGGTTTAGGGGTTTGGGTTTAGGGTTTAGGGTTGAGGGTTGAGGGTTTAGGATTGAGGGTCCCGCTAAGAGCTACTATCAAGGCTGCTATAAGGGCTACTACAAGGGGTTACCACAAAGGCTACTGTAAGGGTTACTATACGCGCTACTAGAAGGGTTTTGGGCAGCGTATAATGTAGGAACCTGTTGAAGCAAGTCTGGTCCTTTACCCCCTGTATATATATATATATATATATATATATAGATGTATATATGGGTAGTTGTCAAAATTAGGGTCCTCTTTTGGGGTACCCTAAATAATAGGTGCCGTATTATAATAAGGACCCAAAAAGAGACCATGATTTTGACAACCACCCATATCAGGATCCGTTCCAAATCTTACAAAAGACCTGTGCTTTCTTAGTCAGGTTCCTATATGATGGGCGAGAAGAACTGTGCCATTAACTTTGTGGTGTTGGGGTTTACAGAACTGTATAGGGTTCACCTCCTGAATTTTAGCTTATCCCAAAATCCGGAAAATGCGAACGAACATCGCACAAAGTACAACAAATTGCAAACACCCAAACATCCAGACATTTCGATGGCCCAAATGGAAATGCGAAAAACTTGGCGGGTTTTGAAGGTGGTTTGGCGGTTTTGAGCGGTGTTGTTCTTTTGCGTTGTTGTCAAGAACGCCTTCAATGGCCAAAAATCTCGAAAAATGCAAACATCGTGCAAATGGTCAAATTACCTGAAAAATGCTTACAACTCCATACATTTGGAAGCGCAAGGGTCAAAGAAAATTGGCGCGCAGGGCTTTGGTGCTTTCGTTTTGAAATACAAGACAACTACTTTGTTGACTCAGAATACTGAGGACATACAACTTCTATCTATCATTTGCTTGAGGGTTAAGGCTTAGGGTTGTGCACACTCAACCTTTCTTACCTATATGGGAGCTAGGATTAGGGGGACCCTTGGGGATATAGACCCTCTCAATAAGGTCCCTTTCAAGAGAGCCAAAAGTAGGGTTCAGAAGGGGTACCCTTTAAGGGGTACCCCTAATAATACTACCTGTGGGTTTCGGGGCTCGGGACGGTTTCAAGGGTCGGGGCCTAAGCTTGCCGGGGGATCCTCGAGCCCATCGGGACTTGGTAAGTAAGGTGTTTAGGGTTTAGGGTTTAGGGTTTAGGGTTTAGGGTTTAGGGTTTAGGGTTTAGAAGTACGGTTATCAGCACCTGAATTGGGGTAACGGTATGCCTATAAGGTTTAGGGTTGAAGGTTAGTTCATTACCTACACCCGAACCTCCAAAACCTGAATCATAATCAACAACTCCTACATTCTAGTCTCGGCACCCTGTGCCCTAAACCCTAAACCCTAAACCCTAAATCCTGGACCCTAAACAGTAAACCCAGTGAAAACCAAGCTGCTCTTTGCGCTGCAGCTCCGCAAAGCGTGGATCGTGGACCTTGAGCTTTCGCATCTGCATCTGGCCATCCAGCCTTGGAAGTTGCTACAGATACCGGGTTTCGGGTGTAAGACTTAGGGTTTAAGGTTTAGGGTTGAGGGTTTAGGGTTCAAGGCCTGGGGTCTAGGGTTTAGGGTTTAGGGTTTAAGGCTTGGGGCCTAGGGTTTAGGGTTTAGGGTTTAGGGTTTAAGGCTTGGGGTCTAGGGTTTAGGGTGTTTTGGGTTCAGGGCTTCGGGTCTGGGGTTTAGGGTTCAAGGTTTCCCTAAACCCTAAACCCTAAACCCTAAACCCTAAACCCTAAACCCTAAACCCTAAACCCTAAACCCTAAACCCTCTGGGGTTAGGGTTTAGGTCTCGCTCTCCGCTGTCCGCTGTCCGCTCTCGGCTCTTTGCAAGCGCTCTCGTCCTCAGCCAAGCCGCACGTTTCGCTTGAGTACCTCCATTTCCTGGCGGTTTAGGGTTTAGGGCTTAGGGTGTAGGGTTATAGGGTTTGGGGTTTGGGGTTTAGGGTTTAGGGTTTAGGTTTTAGGGTTTGGGGTTTAGGGTTTTGGGTTTTGGGTTCATGAAGCATGAGAAACCCTGTGTCCTTGCTAGGGAATCGTTAAATTACCATAATCGGGATCTTCCGGGAATGACACGGAACTTAGATCAAGCTCCTTCAACCCTTAACCCTAAGCCAGAATCCTTGCAACTGCACTTGGACTGTACCCTAAAGCCTAAACCCTACCCTAAGGGTCCAAGTACCTAATAGTTATATACTCTTCTGAATGCTAACCTACAAAACTACTATCCGTAACCCAAGTACATGATTATTAGGTCCTTTGGACCCTTAGGGCTAAACTTCAAGTCAGATCTGATCCTCCAGCTTCACAGTTTTGTCGCCAAAACGGACACACCGCACGCCTCGAGGGGCAGCGGTAAACCCTTCAAGCCTAGACCACGAAACCCGCAAACCGCGAAGCTCTCAAGCTTTATAGTATAATCCTAAACCCTAAACCCTAAACCCTTTATAGACCCTAAAGCCTAAACCCTAGAGAGAGGCCTCGGCGAGGTTCGAAAAGGCATCGGCGAGTTGTGGTCCAGGCTGCCGGGGGCCGACCTGAAGCCAGCATCCCTGAGCTAATATATAGTAGACCCCTAAAACTTGGAAACCAGATTAAGGACGATTAGCGCTGGGATTCCCTATAGATCACTCTGAAGGATTGAAGCTATTGGGTTTCCAACTTTTGGGCTTCTCCTGCAGGGGCCTTAATGATTAGAATAGGGTCTTGGGGCCCATCATACTACACTGACAGCACGGAACCGCCAAAAATAGTATAGGTAATTACTTAGGCCCCTTTATGAACCCCTCGATCATGCCGGAGATCGCAGGTGTCCCGAGTAAAATCGCGAGCTGTGTTCTAGTGCAACACTGACCTGGATGGGTAATTCTCTAAATCAGGGTCCCTTTTTAGGTCCCCACAATAGTATGGCACCCTTATAGCAAACACCTCTAGAAGGGGGGCCCCAATTTAGAGAACTACCCATCTAAAACCCTTATAGAAACCCCTATCAGAACCCTCATAGATCCCTTTAAAGGACCTTAAACGGGGGACCCTAATCTAGAGAACCCCCCAAATTATGGAGTGGGTTTTAGGGTTTAGGTTAGGGGTGGCCTCTGTTGGTTCTGGCTTGGTTGGTTGGGTCTGGCACCATCCCACTCTTTCGCTGGCGGGTCGGCAAGCCATGTCGAGCTACTTTCGGGGAATTGATAATGGGAGGGGCTTTTTTTACACCC
>CAJNDV010036028.1:0-13689 GCA_905221635.1 Symbiodinium sp. CCMP2456
TAAGATTCAGGGTTTGGGGTTCAGGGTTTGGGTTTCAGGGTTTGGGGTTCAGGGTTTGGGGTTCAGGGTTTGGGGTTCAGGGTTTGGGGTTCAGGGTTTGGGGTTCAGGGTTTAGGCTTCAGGATTTAAGGTGTAGGGTTTAGGGTTTGTGGTTCAGGGTTTAGCGTTTAGGGTTTGGGGTGGTTCAGGGTTCAGGCTTTAGGGTTTGATGTTCCTATGTTTCGTGTTTACAAGTCCGAAGTCGGGGTTTCAATGGTATAGTACCTTACATTTCACTATAAATACACTGTAATATGCTGTCTACTATGTTTCCCTATGGTTTAGGGTGTGGGGTTTAAGGTTTAGGGTTTAGGGTTGGGGCAATCTAGTTGAGGTAGACCCCCACTTAGGGTTCATATTAAGAATCCTGGTCCTAGTCCACATTAAGAGTCCTACTATGTAGGCCTCATATCATCAGTCCTACTACTTAGGGTCCGTATTAAGAGTCCTACAAAGTGTCCATATGAAGAGTCCAATTTAGGGTCCATAGTTAGAGCCCGCGACTTAACGCCCTAGACCCGAAGCCCTCATCCCTGATACAACCCACCGACATGGGTTTGGGCGTGCCTTGTTCAGGCCGCCAGCGACGGTAGCGATCTCAGCTGTCGACTTGCTAGACAAGACCAGATGGACCATATTGTACCATATTATATTACAGTATTTTTAGTATACTGCAATCTACTAAGACTATCTTCTACCATATTGCACTAGTTTTGATGCAGCTTTGCAAGGGCATCCACATGAACAATAAGTTTATCACACGGGTCTGGGTGAGTACCTTCCTTAGTGTTTCCTTCATCATTATTACATTATTGAAATGTAATGTAGGGGTCTAAATAATTACCAATACTATTTTGGGGTTCCTTATTATAATTATAGTATAATGGGCCCCAAAACCCTATTCTGATTCTTGAGGCCCCCCATATTATCCAACACCCACTTCGACACAGTTGATGCTTTTGGGATGAAGCTTAGGAGTCCCGAGGACACAGTAGGCGGTAACCTTCTTGTCGCAGCATTCCGTTGTTTCATTCCGTTGTTTAGGGTTTAGGGTTTAGGGTTGCTCCTTAATCCCGAAAATCGGTGATAAAAAAAAGCTGCTGCAACTCTTACAGAAATACCAGCAGAGAAGTCGACAGCCCGATGTACAACCTTGCAGTCCCACCGCACACTCACCCTGGTATGCGAGCATCATATCAGTACCTGCAGGAGTCAGCAAGTGCTCCCGCAAGCACGTATGATGAAAAGTCTGTAAGCCGTAGTCCGTAGATTGTTCCAAGCCTTGCTACCAGTAGTAACAGCCATATCGCAGTAGTCATTAAAAGCATCAAAAGTTAACCCTCCAGCCCAATTGTGTAGGGAACCCCCAAAGGCACAAGCAGACGCCACAGAATACAAGTTTATTGGACTTCTATAGGTGATACACCCTAAACCTCTACAGCCTGAAAGTCTTGAACCCTGAACCCCACACGGTAAAAACCTTCCCCCGATATAACTCCTAAAGCCCTATAAATCCTAAATCCGCTGACTCAATCTGGCTGATAGTAATCTTAAAGCCATGTTCCCCTAAACTCCGAAACCTCAAATACCCTGTTGGCCTGAACCCCTGAAGCTTTAAATCCTGTCACCCTAAAACCCTAAAACCCTAAACCCTAAACCCTAAACCCGAACCCTAAACCCTGAACCCTACACCCTAAACCCTAAATCCTACACCCTAAACCCTACAAGTTGACAGTAAGGTCGCTTCGCCGGTCGATTTGGGACCGGTTCGGCACAGGCTCCGCTCTCCAGGCAGAGTTTTGGGAAACTTAGATTTGGGGTCTTTAGGGTTTAGAGTTTAGGGGTTGGGGTTTAGGGTTTAGGGTTTGGGGTTTAGGGTTTAGGGTTTAGGGTTCAGAGTTTAGGGTTTGGGGTTTAGGGTTGAGGGTTTATACCTATAGTCTCCTTTGTTGTAGTTCCTTTTTAAACCAATACAGATTTAGGATCGAATAACGTATCCCCGAAAAAAGAACTAGAATGGAGACTATAGTAGGTAGACTTCAGCCTCAGTTCAGACATCGGGTCGAGGGTCAGGGCATCGAGATTCGGTCTGGACTTTACGACTTCCAGGGTTTAATATAGTAGAGGCTTTAATAATTAGAAGAGGTTTTGGGGCCCATTATACTAGAATAATAATAAGGAGCCTTATTCTAATTATTAGAGCGTCTGCATTAGGATGTAGGGGTGCATAGATGGAACACTGGCTTCATGTAGGCATAGTACCTTCACTGTTGCTTCCGCCGCTTGCTGCTATTACCATGACCATCTTGACTTCCCAACTTCCCTGAAAGCCAGAGCTTGTCTCAAAGCCCGCCTCAGCACCAAGCGGTTCCTAAATCCTGAAGCCTAAATCCTACCATATAGTCTCCATTGTAGTTCCTTTAGTTTGTTAAGCCAATTTTATAGTACTTAGGATTCTAGGAGGGAATCCCAAAAAGGAACTACACTGGAGACTCTGGGTACCTCGTATGTGAAGCTTTGGGCCCCTAAGCCCTAAACCCTAAACCCTAAGCCCTAAACCCTAAACCCTAAACCCTAAGCCCTAAGCCCTAAACCCTAAACCCTAAACCCTAAACCCCATTCACGGCTCCGAGTCTTCGAGTGTGCGCCTGGACATGCAGAGCGAAGGCCCTCCTCGGCCTCGGGATCTCGCACGACCGAGGCGGATTTTAACCCGGAGTTTAGGAAGCTTTTGGGTTTAGGGTTTAGGGCTTTTGGGTTTAGGGTTTAGGGAGTTTAGGGAGTTTAGGGTTTAGGGTTTAGGGAGTTCAGGGGGTTTAGGGAGTTCAGGGTTTAGGGTTGAAGGCTTTGGGTTTGTGGGGGCCGGGTTACAGGATCTCTCAAGGTTGGCGATGAGGTCTTAGGGTACAGGATTTAAGGAGTCTGGCTACGGCATCGGGCATATCCCTTCTGAATTCGCTGGCTTAAAGAGGGGACTACTACGGGATATCCCCGGCTAAATCTGGTTTTGTTAGGTGTTTTGTGGGTTCCCTAAAATTCGACTGCGTGCTTCGAGCAGGGACTTTTGTGCTTGGATCCAAGGCCAGATTTTTGGAGAGACTCTTCCAGCACAGGGTTTAGGTTTTAGGGATCTAATATAGGCGCCTTGAAAATTACCCATACTATTTTGGGGGGCTCCTTAGTATAATTATAGTATAATAATGGGCCCCCAAGCCCTATTCTAATTATTTCGGCCCCTAGATTAGGGTGGTTTAGGGGCTATAAAGGCCCTCGGGGTTGGGTGCTGCGGCTGTTTCCGTTGCTGCTGTTGCAGCGACTACTGAACCTAGACTCTCCAGTGTAGTTCCTTTGGGGGGTTCGCTTATAGGGGTTTAGGGTTTAGGGTTTAGGGTTTAGGGCAATATAAAATTGGTTTAACCAAAAATAGAAACTACAATGGAGACTATAGGAAGTTTTTTTAGTCCGCTGGTGTGACCGCCCGGTGGCGTGATAATTTGTGAGGCACACTGGGTGGGGCGAGTGGGGCTGCCGTCCTTGCACAGCCGTGTTTCCCTGATCCCTACCAGCTCTACCAGAAAAGCCCTAAACCCTTAACACTACCTGTAGTTTCCAAGGGTTACCTGTTAGGATCCTTACTATAGAATTGGCTAAACCAAAAAGGAACTACAATGGAGACTATAGGTAAACCCATGAACCCTAAACCCTGAACCCCTAAGCTTCTGGGTCAGACGTCCCGTCCTAACCTGTCCTTAGCAGCTTTCTCTCTCAAGAGCCTCGGCAAAATGACCATCATTTCCCGTGGTTGCTAAATATTCTACAAACCCTAAACCCTAAACCCTAAACCCTAAACCCTCAACCAAAAACCCACACCTCTCGCTGCACTGTAATGGGCATGAACCCTCAACCTGCATGACCGGCAGCGCCCTGAAAATGGCAACCAAGTTCCACAGATAAAATAAGCGCCAGGATGCCTTAAAGGTACTTTTAAGAGCCTTAACAATTAGAATAGGATTTTGAGATTTATTGTTGCACCATATTTATGATAAGAAACCCAAAGGAACCTTATTCTAATAGGGCTGCCGATACCCGAGCTTTGCTGGCACATGGTGCCGTGCTGACGCTGGCTGCAATGAATGCCTCGGGCTCAGGCTCAGGGTTTAGGGTTTGGGATTTAGGGATGGCTGCTGTTCTGCTTCCTATACCCTAAACCCTAAACCCTAAACCTATTATCCTTGCATTTTCCCGACTCGAAAGCAGCTGTCGTTGTGTCTCAAAGAGCCAGGGAGTCCCAATTTCAGGCATGGTGGGCGGCGGAGATGGGGAGGGGGGAGCCATGCTGGCACCGCATACAGGGGCCTTAACAATTAGAATAGGGTTTTGCGGGCTCCTTATCATTTATTATTGTTATTCTTATAGTATAGTAACTATAGTATAATAGAGTTTATTATTATTATTATTTATTGTTATTATAGTATAGTAACTATAGTATAATATACCCCCAAACCCTATTCTAAGTCTCAAGACCCCTATATTACCACAGGTCCCTTCAAGCAAGTCAGATCCCCACTTCTATCTTTCGCCTCATTGTGACGAATGCGAGGAGGAGAGTCGTGTTTAGGGCTTATAGGGTTTTAGGGCATTTTGGGGTTCAGGTTTAGGGTTTAGGGTTTAGGGTTTAGGGTTTAGGGTTTAGGGTTTAGGGTTTAGGGTTTAGGGCCTATAGGGTTTTGGGGTTCAGGAATTTGCGAATAAGGCTTTGGCTAGCATTTAGGCAGGGAGCGCAAGGAGATAAGTTAGGAACATGAAGTTAGCTTGTCATACCGGAACTATATTCCTCATACCGGAACTATATGAATAGGGAACCATAAGGAATGTTATTAGTCACCAGTCGGGCCCGTGTGTTAGGGTTGTAGGGCTAAGGATCAGGACCCAGAACAAATCGAGTTGTAGAAGCAAAACGCCAATTTGGAACAATCCTCAGACTCCCTCGAGGCCATGGACATGCTCATCTCCGATTCGGAGGACGAGGACGCCCGGCCCACGTAACCCTAAAGCCTAAACCCGGTCCCGCAGCCCTCACAGTTGAGCGGCATGATTGTTTTGGATCTAGCTGTGTTGTTGCATACCCCTAAGCCCCCAGGTATTACTATATAAAGTACTAGCATCCCTTGGGCCCTGTATAGTAGGTACATGTGCACATGCATGCATGTCTATCCGTGACTTGCGGTTGGAGGGTTTCGGAAGCTTTGCTCGACTGCAGCATGGCGCTTTCGTAGAAGCACGGCATGAGATGAACACAGAAGGTGAGTCTTTGATGCGTCGTGCACCAGTCTGACCACGGAAATAACTTCCTTGTCAATCGTGAGCAGGCAGATGTGGCCAGTGTCAAGGTGATTTGGCCAAAGGCGTGCGGCGGGTTTCCGGAGCCTATTCCTGACTATCGGATCCCCAAATCACACCTGGGCAACTATCATGATCCAGCATCATATCGCTGTTATGACTTCTCACTCGTCAGGCGCCATCACTTCAAGAATGGGCCGAGTTGGTGCCTGCCGAGGTCCACTGGGCTTGCAATTTACAGAACTCGAATGCACAGGGGCCTCATCTATTCTTTGGGACTCCTGCAATTCGACAGTCGATGTTCGTGCTACGTGTGCTTGCGCTGCGGACGACATTGACCTGCAAAGGAAGATGCTTTGTGCCAAGACTATGTAGTTATGTAGAGTAACCACTAAACCCTAAACCCTGAAACCCTAAACACTATGTAGTTCTGTAGAGTGACGTAGCCAGCCGATGTCTCCTACTCCAGAGGGCGCGCCCGACACACCGCGGCAGCCGCTGCGCGGGCAGGTGCGGTGCGCAAAGAATTCGCTTGCTGCCCACTAGTCCTAACTCTCCAGGTACCTACTATATAGGGCCCTAGGGGCCTCATTGTCGAATTTGGGCTTGATGCGTCCGATGAAGGCTTGCTTGCTGCGAGCGTTCTTACATCAAGATCCACGATCGCTCCTGATGCTGATGTGTAGCTTCCTTTGCCTATGCCTCAGGTGCGCCAGATTACGCCGGAGGTTGTGCAGGAGCCGTCTTCTGGTACAGTCGCAAGGGCTATCAAGGGCTTCAATCAACATGTATGAGTTTCCGAAAATAAGGGGTACCTTATTTTGGGGTCCTTATAATAAGGATCCTACTATTTAGGGTACCATATTAGGGTCCCCTATTTTCGGAAACTCCCATGTATGAATCGTCTCTGCGTTCATTGCCTTACATCGAACCACTCACACCGAAAGACGTGTCTTTCGGAAGCGTCTCCACCCATAGCCTTTCCGACCGAGTCTCCGGCAACAAGATATTAACAATCCATGGTCCATTAGGGAGTGTCCGAAAATGGGGGGTACCTTATTTTGGGGGTCCTTATAATAAGGGACCTACTATTTAGGGTGCTATATTAGGGTCCCCTATTTTCGGAAACTCCCATTAGTGTTTAGAGGTTAGGGCTCCCTAAAGCCAAAAAATGTTGGAATTACCTTTCGTTTCATCTCGTGCCCCTGGTGGCAGGATGACACTGACCTGAGCCTTTTCAAGGTGGAGGGCAAGGACAAAAGCTGGTCCTCCGGAGTCGAGAGACAAGGGGTTTACTTGGAGGATCATGGGACTTAGTAAGTAGGGTTATAATTAGGGTAACTATACTTATAACCCTAGTTAAGGGACTTATAACAAAACCTAGGTAGTATTATTAGGGGTACCCCTTCAAGGGTACCCCTCCTGAACCCTGCTTTTGGCTCTCTTAAAAGGGACCTTATTGAGAGGGTGTATATCCCCAAGGGTCCCCCTAATCCTAGCTCCCACCGGAGTCGAGAGATGAGGGGTTTAGGGGCTTACGGTGTAGGGTATAGGGTTTGGGGTTTGCGGTTTAGGAAATTCCAGAAGGCAGTCCCGAAGCCTGTGCAGAATATCAGGGCGTGAATAATTCGGAAATAGTAGACATGATCTTCCTTCTAAGGATTCCCTTTTGGAACTCAGAAACATACCTAAAGCTACTGTCGCTTGAGGGGTTATTTTTAAGTTGTAGAATACCCTATCTCCAAACAGTGCTACACCCCCCACAGCTGAGCTGGGCTTGAGATCCCTCTTCAGGTTTCATATAGGGGCCTTGATAATAATTAGAATACGGTTTGGGTGTATATTCTACTCTCTCTCTCTCTCTATATATATATATATATATGGAACCCCCAAAACCCTATTCTAATTATGAAGGCCCCTACATTAGAGCTTCAGGTTTTAGTTGTTGGGGGTCTGGGTTAGGACGATCGGGTTTCGGGTTTAGGCTTAAGGTTTAGTGTCGGGTCCAGGTTGGGGTTTCTACTGGATTCAGGGTTTGGGGGTCTAGGGTTTAGGGGTTTACGGTTTAGGGTTTAGGGGTTATGTTTAAACCCTAGACCCTAATTAAGTTTTATATTTGCATTCAACTTACAGCTGCACAACGGACATGCAGGGGCAAGCTGCAGTCATGATCCTCTTGTAGGGTTCAGGGTTGAGGCTGTGTACATTTAGCGAGTAGTACCCCTGTACCTAATAGTCAGGTACGCACTACTAAGGATCCCGTTATTACGTGAGGTTTTGATTGCTTGGGTTTCTTGTGTGCTGAAAGTCCCACATGCATCACAGTCTGTCAATGTCAGGTTTCTGCAGAAGGGCGCCGTCACTTTCGAGCGGCCCAGTTCATCGAGGTCTGCCAAGCAGTTCCCGGTTATCGCTTTCAATGTGCGAGTTTTTGTTCTCGGCTGAGGGCTTGTAATGTTGGAATGTCTGGACATCAGAGGTTTAGGGTTTTGGCGAGTCGAGTCTTGTGATTTAGGTTACGAGATGCTAACGTTCCATGGTCCCAGCCTCACACCCAGAGAGGAGCAAGCTTCGAATTCGGGGAATCAGGAGGTCTGAGTTACGGTTGGGGGATTACGGCCACTAGGGTCTTAGGGCTTCCAGGGTTTACGGTTTCCGAAAGTCATCACCACAAGTCTGGGCAGTAATCATGACGCAGCCCACAGATCTCCGAGCCGTAGTCTGCTTCTCTAGCCCCCCTGCAAGCCCAGATTCCGCCTGGATGTCACCTTTTCCGGCGGTCCCCGAAGCCGTTTCGGAGACGATTACGCAGAGCCCGGCCACCTAGCAAGGGTAGGTTGCGAAAAGGTCCTCAAAGCTAGGATCCAGGGGTTTATGGGGTTTAGGGTCAAATGATGCTAGGGTTGTGGTTGAATGTTGGTGTCGTTGGGCTTTTGGTTGGAGACTTTACGGTATAAGACGGCGCAATTTCAGGCTCGACGAGCCTCTTTTGTAGATACATCTCGTCGATAATATTGTTGGCATAATTATTGGGAATACTGTCAGAGTTACGCAATGCTGTTGTAGCACATATGCACACATTCTCGGCACTGGTAGTTGCCAGCACCTCAAACTGCATCACTATACATTTGCGGCAGAATTTGAGCAGAGTTCGAAAGGCATTGGCATGCTCTGTAGCCGAAGGTTCAAGGGAGATGCCAGAAGTGCATCACTAGGGTTTAGGGTATAGGGCTTAGGATAGGGGGGACAGGGTTTCCAGGCTTTGCTATGTTTCGTTCTTGTGCGGTCATGCTTGTCTAGTTGATGCCTTACGCATGTTTTGAGCTCGCACTCGCCTTCCTGTTCGGGCCCGTGGTGTCTAGCTTAGCAGCAGCGGCATGGACACTCAGACACCCAAACGGACAGAAGGGAGATAGATAGAAACGTAGATAAGTATCCCTAAACCTTAAACCCTAAACCCTAAACCCTAAGTTCTAAACCCTAAACCCTAAACCCCTAAAACCTAGATAGAGATATGAGCCGAGCTACTCGTGTCAGACTCGTACGCAGTGAGCGCAGGCTGAGTCGCGCAGAGCAGGCCGAGACCGTCAACTGGCTGTTGGCGCTTGGAGTCGTGGGGGACCTGTCAGTTTGGGGCCTGATGATGGTTGAGGGATTAGGGATTGGGGTTTAGGGTTTAGGGTTTAGGGATTAGGGTTTAGGGTTTAGGGATTAGGGTTTAAGGTTTCGGGTTTAGGGTTTAGGTTTTAGGGTATAGGGTTTAGGGTTTAAGGTTAGGGTTTAGGGCGGGGGTCTTTAGTGCAGTAGGCGGCCTTAGGATGAGAACAGGGCCTGCGGGGGCAGTATACCAAAATTACTTTGGGACTAGAGCGGCATACTATCACTGACTCTTCGGACCCTCCATAATACGGAAACTATAGCTCTGAAGCCACCACCCTTGAATCGAAAACCCCTCAGGACATGTATGTGTCATTCTTGTACGAACTGTACCGAATTTATGTAAACTGACGCCTGCCCTTTCATTCGTGCCATAGGGACTGCAGGGCCCGTCGAATTCGAAATCGGTCGGAAAGCCACCCAAGCCCAAGCATGAGGACAGGCAACAATTAACATATGGTCTTAAACAGTTACCAAAACGACTTTCAGGTCCCTTACTATAGTTATAGTATAGTATACATTAACCAAATCCTAAACCGCCTAAACCCTAAACCCAGCATGACATGATCCGATGCGGGTACGTTGATGTGGAGGTTTCAAAAAAATAGGTGACCCTAATATAGTACCCTAAATAATAGGATCCTTATTATAAGGACCCCAAATAAGGTACCCTAATTTTTGGAAACTCCCATGTCTTGACGGGGAAATGATGGGGAAGGCTGTCGCGGGCATCTTTGGGGTGCGGCACTGTTCCGGATCCCAAGACGGAGGCTTTTGGGTTTTAGGGTTTAGGGTTTTAGGGTTTAGGGTTTTAGGGTTTAGGGTTTAGGGTTTTAGGGTTTAGAGTTTTAGAGCTTTAGGGGTTTCGGGTCTGCAGGCCGGTACTTGAATCCAAACATCTGCTGCCCGATGCTAAACTGTTAGGTCAGACACGATGCGGTGCTCACTGGCTACAAGGAGTCAAATCTCTCGACATGAACTCTTTCCGGTTTAGGGTACAAGGAGTCGACCCTCTCGACATGAACTCTTTCCGGCTTAGGGTATATAGGGTTTAGGGTTTAGGGTTTTCAAGTAGCTTTTACACATCCAGACTTCCACGAGGGATCCTTTCGCAACAACTCCGCTGTGTGCACACGGTGTACTGCCATAGTCGTACCTCAGCTTGACCTGGTACCTCGGGTGTGATCAGATGGTGTAGATCAGAGCTTAAGGGTTTGGGGCTTTAGGGCTTTACGGTGCAGGGTTTAGGGTTTGAGAGCCAGGACTGCAAGACCACTGGCTTTTACTTCATCTTCCATCTGAACTACCGGCGCACACACTGGCGCATCATAGCGTGTCCCCACAACGCCGAAATCGAGGACCCTGCTATTGCATCACTTCCGAGTTTTTTGGCTCGAAGGTTTCGCGCTCAGGAGTCTGAGATTGAGTTTGGTTGATCATGCATTGCCGCAGCCCCAGAGCTAGGCCTTCGGCGTTGTCCCGCCGGGAGGAAAGGTGTTAGGTATACTCTTTAGTGGCTCTCTTGGATACGGTGGCATCTGAAACACTAAACTCACTAAACTAAACTGTCATCCATGGACCCTCTTTAACTTACGAGACATCCATGGTACTCAGTCGTGTTCTTCTTCCTACTGTTGCATCAATGATCGTGCGTTTGATTAGGGTAGTAGCGTTTGTCTTCTGGTGCTTACCAGCCTTACTTTTAGAGCTGCTTTTTGGCTTTGTGAGCTTGGTCATGTCCATACTCTTCGTGTTGGTATTGCAGCACGTGATTGCCTGTCGCTATCATCACCGTCATCATGATGATGATGATCATCATCATCACCCTAAACCCCACACCCTAAACCCTAAACCCCGAACCCCTAAATCCCGAAGCAACATCATGTGATGGCAAGGGCCGGCCTATTCCCGAAGCCGTATGCCTACCTGCATCTTGTTGGTCCTGGTCAGCGCATGGAGTTGCCGGATTGACGGCTGTTGCTGCTTCGTTTTTCCGAGCTCATTTACCTAGGGTTTAGGGCTTATGGTTTTAGGGTTTAGGGGTGTGTGCAAGTCATGCTGAATTCTCAAGGATTGTTCAACATGCTGGACCAAGTAGTCATTCACTGCCACAAACAAGCTGGCGGCAGTCTTGCTAGTGAGTTTGCAAACTCTCACAAATAGCATTGCTTCGAAAGAGAGACTGGAACAACAATCAACGACAAAATCATGGTGAAGCTACAACGGTAACCATGACCTCCGACACCCAGTCCTACCGTGTGTTGAAATGGTGCTGGGAGCACCACAGCATTACAAATGTTATGGCTAGGGCCCCGCCGTAAGTGGCAACATTATCACGCGAATTATCTCAAGTGCGCAGGCAAAGAAACGTTCCCAACAGCGCTTTGGATATAGTAGTATCGTACCAGTACTACCATCATCATCAGCTGCAGCATCACCCTTTCGTCATCATTCCACCATCACTGCGTCATCATTTCGTCATCATCATCATCGTCGGCATCATCATCGCCCTGATCACGAGTATTGTAAAGCCGCCTTCTTCATCAGTCTCGTCTCAACTTTCATCGTCTTCGCCAGCATCACGAACAGCACCAGCGCGCAGCCATCATCACATGTACATGATGAAAGTTGGAGCGGCTTTCCGATCTGACTCGAAGGACTTCGACGGTCAACGGTTCACCTCCGATCCGCAGGATGGCTTTGCAGGGCGCAAGAGAACTAAGGAGTACTACAAGGGGGACTCTTATGAACACCCTATACAATTTGTTTAGGGTTGCTTTAGCATTGAGCTGACAGTTTCAAAGCTCCCTTGGATCTTTGAAGACTCGGGGCATGTCACAGGAGCCATGATTTGTCGCAAAAGAAATTGCTACTGTAGAGTTTGGGTGTTTAGTTTAGGATTTAGGGTTCAGGGTTTGGGTTTTTAGTTTGATGTACTCCTGTTTCGGGCCAAGTGATTTCAGGCTCTGAAGGCAGCCGAAATCCCTAGTCCGTTCGCCCATGAAGTTTCCGGGGCCAGTCACGGCAAGTACCTGAGCCCCAACATGTTTCAGAGCTTTCCAACCTACACTAGACAGCAGCTTACACACCCTAAACCCTGAACATTACTGTATACAGGCCAAACATCAAATGATCCACCATGTTGCGGACAAGGGCTAGCGTTGAATGGGTTTCCAGTGCTGCAGCTGTCTCCCTGACGCCTCCACGGAATCCACCAATCCCTAGGTTTAATGGTCCAGGGTCCATGTACCCAAATAATATATACTTTGACTTTGAAGTGCGTATTTAGGGGATTACTTTAAGGCCAAAGTATATGCTACATGAGCGCATGGACCGTTAGGGAGAATCGAACATGCCAGTTTACGTGTCCCTAATTGTCATTTTCGCCCCGGCTGCTGTATTATTGTCCGACGTATTGACATAGTCTGCTAGCATTACCAAACTGTCGTACTTTTGCGTCTGTACTCAGAGAGCTGCGCTTCTGTCATGCCGAGTTCCCTGAACCCTGAACCCTAAAACCTTAACCCTAGAACCCTGAACCCGAAACCTTAAACCCTGAGCCCTGAACCCTAAACCCTGAACTTTAGGGTTCAGGGTTTAGGGTTGAGGGTTCTAGCCCTATAAGCCCTAAACCGTAAACCCCTAAACCAGAAACCGCTTTTGGGGGAGCCCTAAACCCTAAACTAACCCTAAACCCTAAACCCTAAACCCTAAACCCTAAACCCTAAACCCTAAACCCTAAACCGAAACCGTTTTTGGGGGAGTTCCGGAGGAAGATGGGCAGTTTGAGCTCGAGGCCTATGAAGGCCAAGCCCTGCCGATGACTCAGCTGCCGGCCGTACTCAGAGGTCTGAAGATGTTTAGGGTTTAGGGTTTCGGGGGTTTAGGGTTTAGGATTTAGGATTTAGGGTTTAGGGTTTAGGGTTTAGGATACTCAGAGGTCTGAAGATGTTTAGGGTTTAGGGTTGAGTATGAGACTGGGTTTCGGGTTTTAGGTGGAGTCTCATGGCTGTTGTACTTAGACGTGGAGGTCTGATGTCATAAGGGTGCAAGGCTTTATGGATAAGTGGTTACAGTACCCCGTTGGAATATAGCCCTTATATGTTACAGGCCACAAATAGTCAGATTGTGAAGGTCCCTGTAGTCTTCGCCTCAGCATTCTGCGTTAAGTTGTTCTCAAGCATTCAGAACGTTAGGACTTTTGTCGGTGCTCATCGTATAGCAGTATGGAGCTCATCGTATAACAGTATGGTCCACTCTGAAGCACTGCAGTTCTCGAAGGTTGCACTACATGTTCCAGCACTTCACAAGGGATTGCACCGCTCCCACATGTAGAGCAGAGCATGATGAAGTCTTATCGCAGGGTGTGAGATGTGTCGATTGATCGGCCGTTATCACGGCATCCTGTGTGAAAACTACACAGTGCCTTCTTGCTTGAGTACTGGACAGCAAGTATAGTTCGATCTTCGTAATACGACGATCATGAGGGGGAGGTATTTTTTCAGGAGTTTGAGGATGTGTGTGTTCCCTTCGACTTGGCACCTGCGGTCTGCAATTTGTTGCAGACTTTGTGTCCCTAATGGAGCAAGGTTATGAAGCAAGGCGAAGCAAGAGACTGTCAAGCGTTTACCCTAAACCCCCTAAACCCCCTAA
>CAJNDV010036029.1:3856-23968 GCA_905221635.1 Symbiodinium sp. CCMP2456
CCTAAGCCCCAAAGCCTAAACCCCAACCTAAACCCCATACGACATTTGGCGCAAAAAACGTTACGCGCCAAAGGTCAACTCGATCTGACGCCCGGCTGCTTGAAGAACATCTTTGCGCATTTTTGGAGGTTGCCAGTGGTAAGTGTAGTCATGATGAAGAGCCTGGACCACTAGGGTTTAGGGTTTAGGGCTTTAGGGTTTTAGGGTTTAGAGTTTAGGGCTCATGGGTTTCGAATTCGTGTTCAGGGCTTGGGGCCTTAGTGACGGTCTAGGGTTTAGGGGAAGGATTTTGCAGCATTCATGGGTTTCGAATTCGTGTTCAGGGTTTGGGGCCTCAGTGAGGGTTTAGGGGTTAGGGGAAGGATTTTGGGGTCCCCAAATCTCTCAGATACGCCTTTTTCTCCCGAAATTAGGGGGTTTCAAGTTAAAGGAGTCAAGGCTCTGCAGGGAAATTTCTGATCTTCAGTTCAATCTGAGGTATGCTGCCAGATGCCCACACCCCGAAGCCGACTGTGGTCGTTCTCCCACAGCCCTTGAAGCGTGACTAACGACTGCACTCCGTGAGAGCTGAGCAGGAATTCTCTGCCATGTTCATCGCAAGGTCTGACCGTGAATTTCGAGCACCAGAGACTACGCCCCAAACCCTTAACCCCTAAACCCTAAACTCCAGGCACAGCGCAAGCAATTTCTGCAGTGCGCCTCTGAATCTCCCGGACTGAAGCGACTAAACATAATCATCTTGATAGTAATATAAGTAAAATTAATGAGAAAATCATCATCTTAGCAATAATACTAGCAACAATAATAATACTGTTAAAAGAAGATGGAATCTCACAAGGTAGGACTGAAAGAAAGCCTCAACCTTGCTTCTCAGACCCTATACCCCCAAACCCTGAGCACCTAATGTCAAGCCTTGATAAGTTCAATGAGGTTTGGGTCTCCTTTCTTTTATAGTATGTTTATAACAAGAAACCCGAACAGTAATATTGGTAATTATGTAGGCCTCCTATATTCAACACCTGCACCAGACCAGCCCGTCGGGCTCGAGTCCTTTTGTAAGCCGAACAGCAGCCCTTCGAGGGCCCGGAAATCATGAAGCTACAAAACCATAGGGTTTAGGGTTTAGGGTTTAGGGTTTTGGGTTTCGGGTTTCGGGATTTACAGGACCATTGAAGAACCCGAAAGCATGCAGCCCCTGCAGAGCCTACATAGAGACCTTATGCAAAACGCCTTGACAATTCTAACAGCACTATCTGAATCTGCTCTCGAATGATAGATGAACCCTTGAAGCTTTTGGCATCCCACAAAACCTTGTATTAGCCCCATAACAAACATAGCGCAAGGCACTTCCCAGATAGGTTGGAGTTCGGCGACGGAATAAAGTTCCTGGGTTCAGGAGAGCAATCTGCCTAGAAGCCTAGTCTACTGCTCTCTATCTCTATATACATATATCTCTCTTTATTGCTTACATTTACATGTAAACGATTTCATGCTTATATTCACAGTTCTGTGTGTACCTAGTTCGTTTGTCTAGTGTACAAGGTGCTTCCCCGGCGAAATCAGCACGCTCGGGGTTTCGGGTTCTTCCACTGGGAAGAACTTGGGTTAGCTCGGAACCAATGCAGGGCAAGATCCTCGCAGCATGTGCTTCGGTTGTCCGGCTTCTAGAAAGTTCCCGAGAATACAAAGTGTCCGGTTTGGTGTTTAGTTAGGGTTTCGGCCTTAGGGAATAAAGGTCTTCAAATGTCCCCAAGCATAGACCACCAAAAGTACAATATCCCCACGGCACCCATAAACCACGCATCCAATGCAGCAGTAACCTACCATAAAGCCCTAAACCCTAAACCCTAAACCCTAAACCCTGAATACCGGGGCTGGGGTTTCTAGGTTTGTGAAGGCATCAGTCTCTGCGGCTTTCCCGTCGGAGGAGCAGGGCACACGGTTCAAGGCCTTTAAGGGCTTCGGTGCTTGTTAAAGGTTGAAAATAATAAGGATGAGGGGTTCTGGGCAAAGAACCAACAAGTGGCAATCAACTCAATGAAATTTGCAAGAGCACCGCTACCATGCTGGCATGGCAAGTCCTAAACCCTAAACCCCTAAACCCCTAAACCCCTGAACCCCTAAGCCCCTAAACCCCTAACCCCTAAACCCTCAACCCTAAACCCCTAAACCCCTGGTAAGCCTTGCACCGGCAACCAGGAAGCCACGCTGTAAGGTCTGCGGTTGATGCTGTGAGCTTGGTCTGAAAAGGGCTTCGGGTTTAGTGTTTACCTAGACCCCAAAGAACCTACTTGTTTAAGGACCTATACTCATAGTAAGGAACGCTAAAAAGAGAGGTTCTTAAGGGTCCAGGTAGTGGCTGTAGAAATGCATCCTAACCCTAAACCCTAAACCCTTAGATCAGAAGCCCCGAAGGCGCCCCGAAGACCCTGAGACGCACTCCCCAAAGCCTCTGCCCCCACGAGACCCGAACCCTAAATATCTAAGGGCTTTAGGAGGGACCCTTAATAGGGTTTAGGGTTTAGGGTTTAGGGTTTAGGTTTTAGGGTTTAGGGTTTAGGGGTTTAATAGGGACCCTTGTAGGTTATTGGGGTTAATGTGGAAACTACCTGGCTATATAAGGGGTATATGGGGACTATACGATGGATAGCACCAAGCGGACAGGATCCTGATCCGAAGAACCCCTGCTTATGTTACTCCGATATTTTAGGAACCCCTAAACCCCAAATCCGAAACCTCTGATATTTTAGGAACCCCTAAAAAAATCCCAAACCCCTAAACCCCAAGCCCGAGGCCCTAAACCCTAAATCCTAAACCCCCAAACCCTAAACCCAGAAGCCCTAAAGCCCTAAACCCTAAATCCGAAACCGCTGTCCGAGAAGACCCATAAGCCAGAACCAAGGCTCATCGCACCCAAGGATGCAGCGATCAAGCAGACGCTCCAGTCGTTCCCCTGCGTGCCGATGTCGATCACCTAGCCGGGGCATTGCGTTCAGGGTATGATTTTCAGAGTGGTTTAAGCTTCCCTGAACCCTGAGCCCTAAACCCTAAACCCTTCTAGGGTTTAGGGCTTTCGGTTCTAGGTTGAGGGTTTAGTTTAGGGTGTTGTCTAAAATGCGGTCTGATTTAAGGTCTATCAGCTGGGTTGCAGTCTGATTCGAGGTGAAAGAAGACCTGCCTCATGCTGCGGCTGGCTTGAGTGTGCCCTTTTGCGGAATCTTTTCCGTATTCAGATTGGATCAGCAGGTCTGGCAGCAACCCCCAAGGAGCCGTAACCCTAAAACCCGACCCTATGGGCCTAAACCACAGACCCTTCAGGCCCTGAATTTCCCAGCCCAGCCTGGACTGACTAATGTATTTTTTCCCGAAAACGAAACGGCCCTGTGCCCAAAATCTTAGAGGCACCAAGCACCAATACCTTCAACCTAAAACCGGCGAACAAGCACCTAGCAAATCTTACGAATGTCCCTAAACCCTAAATCCCTAAATCCCTAAACCCCTAAACCCTAAACCCTAAACCCCCGAAACCCTGAACCCTCAACCCTTACGCTCTTCATCCGAGAGGCTGCCCCGAGAATGGTAAGCGCGGGGACCATCAATGCAGCCGCACGCACCGGGTAGGTGGTCCTGGGGTCAGGGTTTAGGGTTTCAAGTTCCGGGTCTCTTGGCGCTGTACAGGTCCCATTGAAGGTAATTTTAAAGCTCGGTGGTCCATAAATTGTCGGGTCCATGTACCCCGACAGTATGGTTTAAGGGTATGGAGCTGCAATGTCCAGGGTTTAGGGCCTAGTAAGGGTCTTGAAGCTTAGGTTGGAGAGTTGGGTGAGTTTAGGCCCTCAGAGCTCAGACTGTTAGGACTCAGGGGTTCATGTTGCAGAGTTTTTTTTTCGGCTTCCCTGCCTGATTTTAAGGCTCAGCATGCGACTGGGTCTTAGCCGGAGTCGGAGATCCTCTGGGTTTAAGGTGGGTTGGAGCCGAGTAGTCTGCGACTCCCTCTAAAGACTACTATGTAAAAGTCCGGGATGGTCCTTGGAGATCCAGGTAAACTCTAAGACTGCTAAAGACATACTTTTATGCATGGAAGTATAAGAAAAAAACGGGAATCCTTGTTTAAACTTCAAGCGGTATAGAACCCTTAATGGTAGGATCACCGATTCAACGGGCACGTGCTTTTTGAGAATTGTGCCTGGATAAGCCATGATAAGTCCTGAGGAGACTGAGGCTACTTACCGGAGACTTACAACCCCTTTTCAGTTTCCAGATGATTCTACCAGACTAGGCCGCCCAGCCTAGAAGCAACTGCGAAGTATTGATGCTCCATTCCGACGCTATGAATCTGTAAGTGTGAGAGTAGGCCCTTGTGAAGATACTACATGGCAGCGAGGATGCTAGACATCGCGCCCGACTAGTTTACAAGTACGCCACGACCAACATGTATTAATTCGACTCACAGTAGCCGTACAAATGACTGCGCCAGTTGTGGAAAATCTCCGGGTTTACTTCCAACATGTCAAGTAAGTTCGGCGAGGTGTCCAGTAGGCCACGGCGCAGAAAAGGAAAACACCGGCAAAGTGACTCACAAGCGTCGCCACGTGGAATGCGATTTCCTGTCGGCACGCATGACATGGAGCTGTGTCAACAGAAGGGGCCGCAGCAGGCAAAGGAATTTCAGTCTGACAAACAAGCTCGTGATCTCGCCAACCCTCTGACATCCCGAACCCGCTTGCCCATAAGCAGTTGCTCATGTGGCAATATGCATACACATAAAGGTCTGCAATCAAAACCAGAAATCCCAGCTAAAAGTTTTTGGGAGCAAGCTCGGACATGGTCCAGGCCTTGACCAGCTCCGGATGCGAATAGCGAGGCAAGGTGAACTGATACCTTGTTCGCTCCGTCCAGGCGCGCTACAGTAACTGCCTCTCGGTACCTATCGATCTGCTCCATCTGCCTAGTCTCACAATACGGCTCGATTTCTTCAGCTCGACCTAGAACTGATGTCTGCAGGTGTTCTGTGCCCAGAATTTCAAGCACGTGTATGCAACCTCGAGCTCCAAATAATGAAAGCTAAGTAACTACCCATATAGGGACTACTTTAAGGCCGCAAAGTATATACTGTTTGGGAACACGGACCCCGCGCGGTTGCCCCTGACGCCCCTGACACCCTGAACGTCCCTGATTCAGCTCGAGGCTCAAACCTTCCATCATAACAACCACGGCGTGGGGATTTTGGGGACCGCAGCGGTGAATGTAGGATCGGAAAATGCTTTCCTCAGGGTCCCCAAATATCGTTAGATTCCAGGATACTCCCAAACCTATTCAATATTCGTTTTGTTGAGGCCCCTATAATCGGGGAATCAGCCCCCAAGTGCCTCCAGAACCCGAGGCCCTAAACCCCGAAGGGCCTAAGAAGGGCAGCCAGGGAACAAGTTCTGTCCAATGAACATCATGTTGCCAGTCTGTAGGCCGGCGAACCTCGGACTGTTGGAGTGTAAGGGTCTATTAGGGTTTAGGGTTTAGGGTTTAGGCTTTCGGGGTGGGGGGGGGGGGCTTCGATTATAGCTCGCTGCAGGTTCTGCGAGGAGGTGGCGCATTCAGGTTAGAGGGTATTGGGAAGTGAGGTTCGCTTTTCAGTAGTCTCGGCCGGAGGGGAAGGGTCTTCGGGATTTTGGGTGGGAGTTGGACTTTTGGAGATCTTGGGTCTAGGGTTTAGGGTTTAGGGTTTAGGGTTTAGGGTTTAGGGTTTAGGGTTTCTCTTTTATGCATGTCTCAGCGGAAGCGTCTCATACATTGCCGCAAGATCCACCCTGATAAGCCCGGGCCCAATGGTGCCGTTCCAGGCTGGAACGAGGCTTCGTGTTTTGGTTTAGGGTTTCGGGTATGCAAAGTTCACGCTAACACAGCGAGAGGAATCTCTCAGATCCGGGATCCTCCACTGACTCTGAACCAACAATCAACCACCCCTGTTTAGGGTTTAAGGTATAGGGCTATAGGGTTAACTCTCAGCCCTAAACCCTAAACCGCCAAGCAGCCTTAATAATTTCAGCAGGTTAGGGGAGGCATATAAGTACAAGACGGACGATAAGGGGAATTGATTAAGTAGGCTGCGACGACTGTTGAAAGCCAACTGGGGGTTTCCGAAAATTAGGGTACCCTGATATAGAACCCCAAGTAGCAGGATCCTTATGATAAGAACCCCAAAATGAGGTACCCTAGTTTTCTGAAATGCCCAACTAAGGGCAGACGAAGCACTGCTTGAAGCGCACCAGTGTGATGAGGTCCGTAAAGCCCGAGGTCAGTGACAGGCCAAGGACCAGAATGAATGCCGGCCGCGCAACGAGACTGGCCATTTCTGCGACTCTGCTCTGCAGAAGATCACTGGACCCTAAACCCGGAAGACAGATTGCCTGTTTTTGCCGAGAACCATGGAGATCTATATCGGCTTTGAGCTCATGGTCGGGAAAACAGCCGTAACAAAGAGAAACACGACACTTATGCTGCTTTGGGCTGTCGGCCAAGTTCTTCCGGATACTTGGCAGTGCCAGATTATAGCAACAACATAGTCTGTGGCTGGGCGTTCTCCCAAAGGAGCGAAAGCGAGGTAAACCCTAAACCCTAAACAGGTAACAAGGGCAATGCTGATCGTGATCCTAAACCCTAAACCCTAAACCCTAAACCCTAAATGACGATGGTGACCATGGCAGTGGGAGACGAACAGTCCAAACATATCAACTAATCCATCTGTAACCCTGGCCCTACCTAGACCCCAAAGAACCTACCTTTTCAAGGACCTATATAAGGAAGTCATAGTAAGGAACCCTAAAAGAGAGGTTCTTAAGGGTCCAAGTAAACCCTAAACCCTAAACCCTAAATGTGTCTAGAGGATCTGCATGGCCTGGAATCATAGGAGCCACAAAGCAGCGTTGACATGCATCGCAAGCCAGCAGCGGTTTAGCCGAATGTCTCAGACACCTGAAACGCAGTCAGTAGGATGTGGATCTAATCCCCAATACCCTGTTCTAAATATCAAGGCCCATAAACCCTAAACCCTTATAGTAGCCCTTATAGAACCCTTAAAGGAACCCTAAAACCCTAACCCCTAAACTCTACCCGGAATGGAGACTCCTTCTCCGACCGGAAGAGCAGCCAGCTTTAAGTATCATTTGGGGTGTAATTAGGGTTTAGGGTTTAGGGTTTAGGGTTTAGGCGTAGGCGCGTTGCAGTAACCGTTGCAGAAGGAAGCATGTCAGGTGCCCGACCCGTGACCCCGACACGTGGTGCCGACTGCTCCCCGAACACTTACACAATTCATTCTTGTTTCGCTCATTGCCGGAACACGAATTCAATATAATGGCCTTATTAGATTGAGTTTCGGGGGTACTCATAGGCCCCATAGTAGTTCCTTTTGGGGGTTCATATTTAGAATCCTATAAGGTAATCCCCAAAAAGGAACTACTATTGGGGTCTATGGGTATAGTATAGCTAACAATTAGGATCCCTACGGGAATGATGTCAGCAAGCAGACTCCCAGCAATCTGCCATGAAAGAAGCTGCAGAAAGTACTCGGGTTTCGATACAGAGAGACAAGCGCTCTGCATTGAAACATGTGGAACCTTTTCGGGTTTAGGGTATGAGGGTTTGGAGTTGAGGGTTCTAGGGCTTGGGTATTAGGGTTTTTCCATAACAAGCTTGTAGCAACCGTGGACAGCGCTTCGTCCCGGATGCAGCATCATATCATCGCCAAACCCTTAACTGCACCTGCGAGAGTTCAAGCTCTGTCAGTGCAGACTTAGCAGGCCTTGTCGTGGCAGACTTTGCGCGCGCATGATAGTGAACCCTAAACCCTAAGCCTAAACCCTAAACCCTAAACCCTGAACCCTAAACCCTAAACCCTAAACCCTAAACCCTAAACCCTGAACCCTAAACGCTATACCCTAAACCCTATACCCCTGAACCCTACACCCTAAACCCTAAACCCAAGACCTTCCACAAAGCAAACCAACTGCGCCAGACATGCACAGCCCCAAAGGCATGGCATGGCTCCAGGGAAACGAAGCAGCGAGCGTTCTTTGAATTCGGCAGATGCCCTCAACCCTGAATCCGGCCTAAATCCTAGACCCTAAACCCTAAACCCTAGACCCTAAATCCTAGACCCTAAATCCTAAACCCTAAATCTTAAACCCTAAACCCGAAGGCCCTAAACCTAAAAGGGCAGTGCCGTTTGAACTTAGGCATGGGGCTCACAGGACCTGTCTCGGCAGCACCCGGGCACCCAAAGTATGTAGAATAATAGCCTTCTATATTTAGGGTTTAGGGTGTAGGGCTTAGGGTTTGATATGTAGAAAAATAGCCTTCTATAGGTGTTGCGCCATTATTTCATCTACTTTTTGGGGGTTTTGGTACCCTCAAGCCCAAACCAAAGTCCTTAGCCCCTATTTCAAGCCCTGCCCTAGACCCTAAACCCTAGACCCTAAACCCTAAACCCTAAACCCTGCCCTAGCCTTGTCCGACATGTTGGGTGGTCTTGGGCGGCCGTCGGACGTCACCCGATTCAGGTGGCGCTGTCGTTGGGCCTCGGTGTATTGTAGGGTTTAGGGTTTAGGTTTTAGGGTTTAGGGTTTAGGGTTTTTGGTTTAGGGTTTTAGGGGCCTTAATAATGAGAATAAGAGTTTTTTTTGGGGGGGGTTCTTACTATAATTATAGTCATAGTATATATGGTATGCCCCAAAACCCTAGTCTAATTATTATTAAGGCCCCTACATTATCAAACAAGCCTGTCTTCTTAGGGTTTCGGGTTTGGGGCTTACGGGGTTTAAGTTTAGGGACCTATAGGGCCTACGGGCCCTACGAGCTTTAAGGATTAGGATTGCTAATTGGGGCGCTAAGTTTGCGGTTTTTGGGGCTCAGTCAGGAGTTTTGGGTTTAAGGGCTTCAGGGCTCCAGGGTTTAGGGCAAACTAATCTGGATGTTGACATACCGGGCATTCCCGACTCGAGGCTCAACAAACACGCAGCATCAAGCCTTGCTCAAGTAATTCAGATAGTCCTATAAGCTTAGGGATAAGGGTTGTTTGGCCTTTTGAGGTTAAGGATACAGGGCATGCAAGCAATGGTGAACAAAATCTGCATGAGTGTGCCAAACCCACACCCTAAACCCTAAACCCCTAAAACCCCTAAAACCCTGAACCCTAAACCCCTAAAGCCCTAAACCCTTAACCCCTAAAGCCCTAAACCCTAAACTCCAAACCCCTAAACCCCTAAAGCCCTAAACCCCTAAAGCCCTAAAGACCTAAACCCTAAACCCCAAACCCCAAACCCCTAAACCCCTAAACCCTAAACCCCTAAAGCCCTAAACCCTACACCTCAAACCCCTAAACCCTAAACCCCTAAACCCCTAAACCCTAAACCCCTAAACCCTAAAAACCCTAAAGCCCTAACACCCTCAACTCAGAACCTTCCGGATGAAAGCCTCTCAGGTGCATGCGCTCAGCTTCCGCTTCTGTGCATCCAGCCGTCGGACGAAGTCCCTTTCCTTAGGGTTTAGGGTTTAGGGTTTAGGGTTTAGGGAGCAGGGCTTAGGGTTCAGGGTTAAGGGTTCAGGGTTTAGGGTTCAGGGTGCACACATGTACCCAAATAGTATATACATTGGCCCCAAGGTACTTATATCGGGACTACTTTAAGGCCAAAGTATATCTATTTGGGTAGGCTTGTGGACATCTTTCTGGCCCAACAGAAGAGACGCGCTCTTTATGCAAGTGTTTCGGTATTCGGGAGTTCGGGCGTTTAGAAGTTTATCGACTGGGCAGAGGTTGCCCATAATTAGAATTAGGGTCTGGGATATATCATACTGCAAATGTAACGTGAACATCTCTCAAACACTACCGAAATTATTGGCCTCTATCAGCTTCTATATCATCAGTCCTCTTAGAAGCTCTAACCCTAAACCTTAAACCCATAAATGTTCACCCCGGCTCAGGCTCGAGGAGGTGGACCCGATTCAGTTACCATGGTGACGGGCTTAGGGCCTTGATGGCCTCGGGTTTAGGGCCTTGATGGCCTAGGGTTTTAGGGTTTATGGGGCATAAGATCCGCATCTGTTGCGTGCAAATGCCATGGCTATGGTCCATGTCAGGTCTGCTCAGTCTGCGAATCTGAACACGATTTTTGCCATCCGAAACAGTCTCCAATCTTTCAGGGTCAGAGCCCTCTTCCTAGCCAAGCAGCAAATAAGCGAATACTGCCCTAGGCATCCTTGGTAGACAAACCCTATCCCCAAACCCGGAAGCCTGAAACCCTGAACCGTTGGGCGACCTACAGCTGATGAAATCGACTACTTAAAGGATCATGGGACTTAGTAAGTAGGGTTATAATTAAGGTAACCTGTGCTTATACTTATACTAAGTCCCATGAACCTCCATGTAAGCTTTGGGTTTTGGGGGCCAGTGGTCTTCGGATTCAAAGCCAAAGGGGCGCCCTGTATTGAGGTCAAGCTGTGGTCGTAGAAAGGACTTGGCGTTTTAGGCATTTAACGATTTCGGGGTTAGGGTTTAGGGATTAAGGTTTGGGGTTTTAGGATGTTGGAATCTTTGGGTTTTAGGGTTTAGGGTCTATTCCGCTCGGGAACGCCCCTGAGCACCATGCCTGCGGCAGGATTTCCTTGCCATCAATCTCCTGTCGGCTCAAGAATTAGGGTTTAGGGTTTATAGGGTCGAGGGTTTAGCGTCTGGGGTTTAGGGCTTAGGGTCTCGGGTTTGGGGCATTCTGGTTGTAATCAGACTGTCTTCTGGGGCTTGCTCGTGACTGTGGGCTTAAGGGTAAGAGCCTTGGGCCTTCGCCGTTAGGGACCAAAGGTGTACAACGCTTTGGAAGTGTTTTTTCAAGACCGGCACGTCCTCCTCGGACTTCTGCCGAGGCTGTATAGGCTTGTCGGGGAGTTCGTTCAAACCTGCACCCCGATAACCTGAACCACAAAATTACCACAGTGCAAACAATTGTTGACCTCTCGCTACCCAAAAGGATGCCTTGCTTAATAAATTTCCCGCACTCTATACATGCCAAACCCTGCTCAAAACCTGAGCCTAGAGGCCGACCAAGCCCCGAACAAATGCAAACTCCAAACTCCGAAAGCCCCTGTTCTTCAGGATTCAGGAAACTCTTGTGCTGCAATTTTGTCAGAGAGCGATGCCTTGTTGTTCAGATGAATCATGCTGGATTAGGGTTTAGGGTCTAGCGGCATTTTTCGGTTTGGCACTTTCCCTGAACCCGAAACCTTAAACCGGCCCTTGGGCCTCGAATACGATAGCATACACTGACTTATTCGTTTATACCCTGCTACACTACGTTCGACTAGACTAGATCATAACATATTACACTGTCTTCGGTTAGACGATTTGTTCGTGATAGACTAGATGAGATTAGACTGCACCTGTCCTACCATAGTGCACTGTATAAGGTTATACTACATTGAACCGTATACTACTATGTTAGACTAGACTCTGCTATACTTCCACAACACTGCTCGTTTCAAGATCCGTTCCTGCAGGATGAGCAGGAGGAGGAGGAGGAGGAAAAGTTTAGGGTTTAGGGTTTGGAGTTTACGGTTTGGGGTTTAGGGTTTGAAGTTTAGGGTTTGGGGTTTAGGGTTTAGGTCATGGTGCTCGTGGTAGTGGTGGTGGTGAAGGTGGTGGTGCTGGTGGTGGTGGTGGTGGTGGTGGTGGTGGTGGTGGTGGTGGTGGTGGTGGTGGTGGCGGCGGTGGTGGTGGGTGGGAGCAGCAGCAGCGCAGCAAAAGCTGCGCCTCTAACTAGAACCTTGAGTGTTGGACTGCAAAACGCTCAGACGCACACCCTAAACCCTAAATCCCAATCCCTAAACCCTATAAGCCCTGAACCCCTTGGTCCTCGACAGTGTTGCTGCAAAGAACGACCTCGGCATGCAGCTGCACATGTTCCCGGATTCGGATCTGGGGCTTAAGACAACACGTACCCAGAACTATTTGGGGTCTATACTACAGCTACCTCTACAGAACCATACCGCAAATGGAGCAGTGCAGACTGCGGGCCGAGCTTCATGGCTGGAGTAGCAAAAGGTCGAGGGTTTCGGAAGAGTGGGATTTTTGTGGCTCTTGGCGCAGACTGCTGTACGCGAGTCCGTTACACTTGTCCGTGAGAGTCAAAGGAACGAGGGCTTCGGGGGCTTATACTATTAACATGTTAAGGAACGAAAGAAACTCCATTACTAACTAATATAGTGGCCTTAATAATTAGAATAGGGTTTTGGGGCCCAGTATACTAAAATTATATTAAGGAGCCCTCAAAATAGCGTTGGGGGATTATTGAGGCCCCTACATTATCGAGACCACTGTGGGAAGCCCTACAGCCGAAGCCCTGAGGTACCAGCGGCCGTACGATAGCGGCGCTCAGCAGAGGCAAAGGGGTTCCTGCATCCGGAGGAACCCTAAACCCTAAACCCTGAACCCTGAACCCTAAAGCCTGAACTCTAGACCCTAAACCCTGAGCTTAGTTGCTCAGGATTAATTGATGCAGTTGTTGCACTATCTGCTTGGGGCCCCCTACTGACGAAGGATTTGAGGCTCCAAACGGTTTAGGTGAGCTTAGGGTTTAGGGGTTAGGGTGTAGGGTTTAAGGCTTAGGGTTTAGAGGTTTGGGTGTAGGGTTTAAGGCTTAGTTTAGGGCTTAGGGTTAGGGTTAGGGTGTAGGGTTCAAGGCTAAGGGTTTAGGGCTTAAGGCTTCTAGGCTTTAGGTGGTTAGGGGGGATGTTGGGTCAGTGCGGTAAAGTGCTGCCTGTGTACAAAAGCTCGCTGCCGATGCACACTTCCATAGACTCGGGTATCCTAGCTAGGAAGTAACTCTAATCCCAAAGCTTATGCGAACCCTATTATAAACTTCAGAACCTCGAAACCCCAATCTCTATAATATGGGGACCTAGATAATTACCTATATTATTCTGGGGGGTTCCTTATTCTATTTACAGTATACTGCACCCCAAAACCCTATTCTAATTATTACGGCCCTACATTATCACCCATGAGCCACACTCTCAGACCACACCCCGAACCGGAAAGCAACCCTAAACCCTAAACCCTAAAACCCTAAACTCCAAACGCCAAACCCTAAACCCTAAAACCCTAAACCCAAACCCTAAACCCTAAACCCTAAACCCCTAAACCCTAAACCCACACCCCGAACCGGAAAGCATTGACGGGTCTGCGGTTGTGTGGAGCCTTTGTTGTAAGTATCCCGGAAAGGGTGGCTCTGGGCTTAGGGTTTGGGTTTAGGGTTTTGGGTTTAGGGTGTAGGGGTTTATGTAGGTTTTCAGGATTTAGCGTAGGGCCTGGTCTTCAGGGTTTAAGGCTTTGGGGTTCTGAGTTTCGATGGAGCTGTGGCTTCTGACAGGCATGAACTCATCACAGCGAGGATTTCGGGTCCCCTGGAAGCTTCAGACGCAGCCATCTTTGCAAGCGAAGCCCCTAAGACCCTATAGCAGCCAACATCAACACAGAATTCAGAAACTCTATAAATCACTGTCAAATCCTGCGAAATTCCGATCTAGAGTAGGGTAATATACATATGTGCTGTGGCGCACCCACTGAGATTCAATCGTCGAAGCGCATCTCCTGGCAGCTCGGTTTAGGGCTTCGAAGTTGGGACTAATTTTGGGCTTGTCTCTTACGGACCTTAAACTTTATAATTACCGTGGCCCTAGACACTAAACCTCATAGAACCCACCGCCCGTAATCATGACCATCCCGTGATCGGTGGCTTGAAATGTTTGTGTTGAGAAGCTCTTAATCATGGTGCGCCCTCACCTTCGCTAACCTTAGGGCGTAGCCAGCAAAAATGAAAGACCGCATAAACCAAAGCAGACAAAACTCACAAGTTTGTCAGATCCGTGCAGTTACTATCAGTATGCTTGAGCCTTGGAACCTTTAAAGGAACCCTTAACGGAACCCTAAAAGATCCCTTAAAGGAACCCTAACCCTAAACCACCACAACTCTATGCCTCGGACCTCACAGGCACACAAAAGGCTCGCAGATGCCGCAGCTCCATGAGAACCCGTCGTGAACCTCAACCACCTGGCGCCCTAAACTCTAAACCCTAAACCCTAACTTGAAGGAAACTACAGGTGGGGAGTTTGGGGTATATAGGGCTTCTAAAAGGCTTCTATAAGGCATATAGACCTTCTATCAGGCTCCTATAACGGCAACTACCCACCTGAAAATCTCCTAGACTAACCCTAGACCCTAAACCCCATCGGCTTTGCAAGGGTTGATGGTGAACTGTAGGGTCGGAACACGTATCCAAAGAACAAACCACAAAGCGACGCCAAAATGCCAGCTCTTCGGAAGTAAGGGCTCGCAGTCTACAACTTCGTGGTGCAGGGATGTACAGGGTCTAAACTCTTACGGTGTAGGGCTTAGGGTTTAGGGTTTAGGGCTCAGGGGGCTTAGGGCTTAGGGTTTAGGGCTCAGGGGGCTTAGGGTTTAGGGTTTAGGGGCCCCAACCCTAAACTAAACCCTAAACCCTAAGCTCTACGCCCAAAGTGAGCACCGTCCTGTGAGGACTGGGCGGAGATGGCCGACCTCGTCGTCGTGGCAGTTTGAGGTTCAGAGCTTAGGTTTAGGGCTTCTGAGTTTTGGGTTAGGGTGTATCTTAAGAACCCAAAACCCACTTTTTTGCAGGTTCTTATTATAAATCCTAGTATTGGATTTATAGTGACCCTACAAACAAGTAGGTTTTGGGTTCTTAAGGTAGGGGCCTGCGGCCCAAACCTAGGCTTTGGTGTTCAGGGCTCTTGAACTCTGGGTTTTTTCCCGTGATTTTGGCTTTCGGGAGCAGTTTAAACAGGCTTCATAATTCCCAAGTTTCGAACAGGTCTGATTTTGTGTTTTGTGCTTAGGTTCTCTGATTTGACTTTTTGAGGTTGAGGGTTTAGGCTTTAGGGATTTTTTAGCGTTTAGGCTTTGAGGGCTTCTCGGATGTAGGGTCTAAAGGGTTTTGATGCTCAACCTGAACTGATGTAGGAGCCTCAATAATTAGAATAGGGTTTTGGGGTATATTATACTACAACTATAGTAGGGAACCCCCAAAATAGTTTAGGTAATTTTTGAGGGTTTCTTTATTAACCTGTCTAAAGGTCCCAACCCTTCGAAGATCGTGGGAGCTTCGGATGCTGCTGCAACGGAGTCACCCGAAACCCCCAAAATCCTAAAGTTACAATCAAGAAGCTAAACCCCTAAACCCTAAATCCTGAACTCTAAACCCGAAACCCTGAACCCTAAACCCTAAGTCCACCTCAACGTCTCAAGCCAGAGGGTTGTGGCCTAGGTTCGCAGACTCAGAACCTATAGAGCCAAAAAATCAAAAAATCCTCACGCCAAGAACCGGCAAACACTGCACCTTCAGGGCTGCGGAAAGTTTGCCAAGTAAACATACTGAATTACTGCTGCTACCACGGCCACTGCGACCCCTTACCCAAGCAACTCCCACAATCTTCCATCAAGCTCTGATCGCCCTGTAACCTCAGCCCGAAACCGAACATTCTGCTCCCCGCTCCGGCCTGGGCGATCTTGTTCTCTGAAAGGTCTAAGCTGGTAAGAGACCGCAAGATGGAAAGCTGCTCCACCTCCTGATTTGGGGCTCTTTTTCTAGGGTTAAGGGCAAAGTAGGTAGGTTTGTACGGCTTTAGTATAGTAACAGAATGCGTTCGAACAGAACTGGGAGTATGCTGTACTTTTACTTGCGAGGGAAAGTAAAAGAATGACATTATGCACCGCACTTAATGCTAGAGTCTCGCATGGCCACATCCATCGTTCCTATCACGGTTTGTGGTTCAAACCAGTAGCAGCGGAACCAGTATCACCGCCACCATTACCAGCACCTCCAACGAAGACGAGGCCTACCAGGACGAATACTCTAATGTAGGGCCTTAAGCCTTAAGAATTAGAATAGGGTTTGGGGGGGTATATAATTATATACTACTACAATTCTAATAAGGAGCCCCCAAAGCCCTGTTCGAATTATTAAGGCCCCTACATTACTCTACGACTATAATTATAATAATAAGGAACGCCAGAAATAGTATAGGCAATGATTTAGGCCCCTAGATTACTCTACTACTACTACTACTACTACTACTACTACTACTAAGCAGCTGCTACCTGCGCTCGGGGCCGTCAAGCCCTTCTTGCTCACTACGACCCCGGACGCTGAGCGTTCGTTAATCTTCTTGCAACCCAAAACATCTACGGTTTAGGGTTTAGGGTTTAAGGTTTAAGGTTTAGGGTTTAGAGTTTAGGGTTTAAGGTTTAGGGTTTAGGGTTCAATATGTGGTTTAAATCCGAAACACTAAACCTTAAGCCCCATCTTGAACACTGTACAGATATAGAACCTCAACAAATCTGCCATCCGAAGAAAAGATCAGAAACGCAAGAGGAACCTTCTACCACAAGCCGTATCTTGGAGGCAGAGGTATCGAGCTTGAGGTTAGGATTTCGTCGGTTGCTTCAGGGTGCGCGCTCTAAGGCACTAGGGAAAGAATGCCCCAACAGAACCAACCCATGTCACAAACGGCATGAAAGGGGCAGTGGGCCATTGCACTTGCATAAGATGGGGACCTACTTAAATACAAATGTCATCCTTAGGTAGGGTTAAAGTATAAAATGCCCGGAAAGCCTGTTCTAATGATTAAGGCCCTCGTATTGCTCCGATTCGGTTCGAGCACCCGGCAAACCCCTGAATTGAATCCCCTACTTCTAAAGCCTACAATGCTGAAGGGATTTAGGGATTTCGGGTTTAGGGGTCAGGGTTTAGGGGACATAAGACAAAACAAGCGCAATCCTAAACCGTTCAACCTAAACCCTCAACAACTACACCTCAAATCTAACCTCTAAAACTCCAAAACCTCAATCCCAAACCTCCAAACCCTACCCTAAGGGTCCAAGTACATCAACATCAGATCCTCTCCCAGGTATGAACGCACACAGCCCGAGTAAAATAGGGCCTCAAAAATTAGAATAAGGTCTTGGGGTCCGTTATACTATGTTTGTAAAACGGAACCCCCCAAAAAATAGTATAGGTTGTTGCCTAAGGCCCCTATATTATCTTATTATGAATATAGCATAATATACCCCCCTAAGCCCTATTGAAATTAGTTAGGCCCCTGGATTACCTTATTACTGCGCCCTTCCCCCAAACCTAAACCCTAAACCCTAAACCCTAAACCCTATATTATCTTATTCTGAAATTTAGTTACCTTATTACTGCGCCCTTTAAACCCTCAAAGCTGGGGTCCTGCAGGTGATTCCCTGCGGCATTGAGCAGGTTCAGTCTCGGTGCAATGGCCGCCAAAGAGTCGGGGCAGAACTGGCGCGGCATTCGGGTTCAGGTTTAGGGTTTAGTGTTTAGGGTTTAAGGTTTAGGGTTTAGGGTTTAGGGTTCAGGGTTCAGGTTTAGGGTTTAGGGTTTAGGATTTAGGGTTTAGGGGTTAAGGTTTAGGGCTGGCACGGCAGGAAACTGCTGCGAGGTTTCCGGTCAGGCTGTAGGGAGCTTTTGATTTTTTTAAGGGCCTGCAGAAAGCATCCCGACAAGCCGGTTGGGCAGGCAGGTTTAGGGAACTGTGGGGTTTAGGGTTTAGATGAGCTTCGGTTTAGGGCTTCAGGGGTTTAGGGATTTAGGGCTTTGGGAATGAATAAGTCAAGAGTCTGAGGTTTCAGGTTTACAGTTGTTGCTCTTCAGAAGCTTGGGCCTAAAGGCTTAGGGTTATGCGGCTAAGGATTCAGAGTTTAAACGGGCAGTTTAGGGTCATGGGTTTGGGGTCTAGCTCCTACACCACACCTACACGTTCTTGTCAAGAATATGGATCCTAATAAGTCCTAACGGCTTGCGGAGCTAGCACCGAGTATCTCTTAAAGTGTACTAGGAACCCTTGTGGAATTCTCGGTGGGGGGTTTAAGTCTGTGGTATTGTCCCTAAACCCTAAACCCTAAACCCTAAACCGATATGGTATTGTACAGGGAATGGAAAACCAGGGCAAGAACCTAACGAAGTGTTTAAGCTCCTCTGCCTGTAACTTTTCTTTAGCTAGAACTCCTGAACTTTTCCTACTCCCCAATATGCTGCGCCCTCAACTCGTAAAGCCAAAAACCTAAACCTTAAACCTCTAAACCCTGAAGGGGACTGTTGAGACGAAAAGGCTCCCAGTCAGGATTGGGAATTCTATGATGTATACTTGCCCACTGCAGAGTTGTTGCAGAAGTCTGTAGTGGGGTGGAGGGTGATGGTTACGTTTAAGGCTTGCCAGTTGGCATGCCAGCATGCTCCGTGACCTTCCAAATCCTGGTGATGTTCAGGATTTTGGTTATGACTCTGATCCCAGGCCCAATTAAACAACATGTGAAGCCAAAAAAGGACCGACCTGAATGATATACAACCCAGAACTATGATGACCGTGTCGACATCATCATCACGATCGTCATCACCATCGTCGTCATCACCATCATCACCATCAAGGTCAGGATCGTCGAAATCATCACGCCATCGTCTTCATCAGGCTACTCGTACTTTGTTAGCACCAGCTAGAACAAAACATAGTCCAAAGCTACTAGGCGAATGACATCGACACTCCTGAGCAACGCTCCTCCAGCACTTCGTAATTAGAACGAAGGTGCAACAGCACTCGTAATCGTAGCAATGCTTAGCCTCATATCTCAAGCAAGAGCTACACAAGTAACAACAGCACCTACAAAGGCTCGCTAAAACAATACTGACATTTTTGCTGCTTCCATGATGCCGACACTACTGAGAATACTACGGTCATCTTACTGTTCGGAAATAAGGACCAGGCAAATACTAGGACCAACCTGAGGTGGCTGCAGATTACAAATCTTAGGAACATGTTTGCGCTTGGGCAGCAAAGTCGTGAAGCCTGTTTGGATTTTTATCCAATTTTTCCATGACAAACCGCAAGGGCACCTGCAAAGGCCTTTCTTCACCTCCAGGGTGCTGGTGCGGGACGCTCAGCTCCTGGATTCGTCTTGCTGTTTTGGGCTTTGTGGTGTAGGGATTTCGTGGGTTAAGGGTCTTGGGGGAGTTTGGATATTGAGGGTAGGGCCTGAGGCCTGGAGTTTAGCGAATATTATAGTTTTTTCTGTTGTTTTTCCGCGGGTAAGGGGGGTTTTGGGATTTGGTTTTCGAGGATATGGCTTTCTGTCGGAGACTGTTGCAGGGGTTAGTTATGGTTTAAAACACTTAAACTGACTTAAACTCCAAACAAACAAGAACTCGATGCAGACAACTTCCAAAAATACGGAGTGTCGGAACGGAAGCGGACCAGGGCTGAATGCCAGATGCTGTGAAGATATAGGGCCGACGATACAGAAGCAATGTCCCAACTATCTTGCAGGCAAGCATACCATCATGCAATCACTTCCCCGACGTACAAAGCTGGACATAGAAAGCTGTCTCTGATGCGGCCGGCTCCAGCTAAATCCCAAAGCAAAGGAACCTCTGTCAAACCCAATGTACCTAGACCTAGACCCGGCTCACCCTCTACGCAATAGAAACGGTAAGCCCTAAAACCCTGCCGCCCACGACGCAACAGCCTCGAGCTGCGTGCAATTCTCCAGAGAGTCAATCCGCGAGAGCCTCGCTTTTGTGTTTAACGCTACCCTAAGGCTCAAAATAGCCCAACAAACCCTAAACCCTAAACCCTAAAACCTAAACCCTAAATCCTAAAACTTTGCGCCCAAAAGGGATTGAAGTATGAGTGCTTAGAGTCTCAGGATTAGCTGAGATGCCTGGGAGCACAGGGCTTTTGGAGGTCTAAGGTCTGAGATGTGGGGTTTTTCGAGGGCTTAGGGTTGAGGGTTTAGGGTTTTAGGGGTTGGCGGCGATCATGAGCGTGGGGATTAACGGTTTTGGTCTTCGACTTGGGTTTGTAAGGAGAAGAGCTTAGGACATGATCTAGAGCGGCCCGGAAACCCATCACCCACTTAGACCCGAACCCCCTAAACCTTCGAACTGCGTTCTTCGGAAAAACTCGCTGAGCTCCAACACCCTAAGCTGTGGTCAGGGCTTACAGCCTAAACCCTAAACCCT
>CAJNDV010036030.1:9216-28501 GCA_905221635.1 Symbiodinium sp. CCMP2456
GCTACGCTACTGCTGCTGCTACTGCTGCTGCTACTGCTGCCGCTACTGCTGCTGCTACTAGCCTTTCCCCCCTGGTGCAAGCCATCGCGGAGCATGTTCAGTATCAGCATTTGAGGATTACCACCACGATCAGCACCGCGATCAACATTCAGCATCAATTTCATCACGAAGAGCAAAGCAACTTTGACTCTGAAGATACCAAACGCATGACCATGGACGTAGACATCAGATTTTGGGCATGGATGCTCTGTTCTCACGCGCACTAGACCATGGATGTCATCAGGTTTTGGGCATGGATGCTTTGTTCCCAAATGCATTAGACCATGGGCGTCATTAGATATGGGCACAGATGCTTCGTTCTCAAGCGCGCTAGACCATGGAGGTCTTTAAGGTTTGGGAATGGATGCTCTGTTCTCAAGCGCACTAGACCATGGACGTCACTAGGTTTTGGGCATGGATGCTCTGGTGTCAAACGAATTAACCACGGACGTCATTGCGTCATTCGGTTTTGGGCATGGATGCTTTGTTCTGAAATGCATGAGGCCATGGACGTCATTATTGGGCATGGACCAGCAACAATGTAAAAAACGGTACTACCGCATACTGCAGCAATCACAGCGACGAATGCTGTCACGCTGCTGCACCCTGTCCGCTCGTGCCGCATCGCCGCTGCTGCTGGTGCTGCTTATGCATGCTTGTGTAAGTGTAGTAGGACATCACCCATGCATTACCACCACTGCCACCGACACCTTACTACCATAGCCGCATCACCACTACCACCACAGCCGCAGCAGCAACGAGGCTTCCCGGCTTCTGTCTCACGACACTTTTGCTTGCGGCTCCTCTTTGTCTTTGTTATTTCTGGCATGACTAGAAGAAGGTCACGTCACATTTCTTGCTCCGTGCCGCTTACACTTATGATCCCACTTGTTCCCTCCACCCTAAATCAAGAAATTTAAATAGACGGCATGTTCGACTTCTTCCTGAGTCAGGGCTGAGGCTTCTTTCAGACTTCGATGTCTGTTCCCAAACCCTAAACCCTAAATCCTAAACCCCAAAACCCTAAACTGCTGGTGATCCACGTCCGTGCCAGATGCCTCCCGAGCCCTACCCTGAGATCAAGCTCGAGCCGGAGCCCTTGTTTTTTGTGCTTGTCATCGTCTCAGGGTTCAGGGTTTAGGGCTCCTTCCGGGGCCGCCGATTTCTGTCACGTTGAAGAAGTTTTGGACCGGCTTGCAGTAGTTTGGGCGTGGATGTGGCTGGGGCCGAGGGTGGGGTCTTGCGTGCGCCCTCCCCCGAGCTCGTATGCTTCACATTAATCTGTAACCCTAAACCCTAAACTGCAACCCAAAGTTACAAAATCCGAAGTCGGCAGCCCAGGCACACGGTCGCAGGAGCCGAGAAGGCAGGTGAATGTAGCCGATCTGCTTTATCTGTGTCTGAGACCGTGATGATCGTAGCACGGCCTCAGGTCCATCTTAGTCTCTTGAAGCAGCAGCTCTCATGGTTTTGTGTTGTGCATGGTTTAGGGTAGGGGAATGGGGGAACTTTGATTCCCTCAAACTCGTGATGCTGTGCCTGACAGTTGTTCACTGCTGGAGAGAGAGCACGAGATCATGCTCTCCATGCCCTGAATTCATCTATGTTCAGCAGAGCTGACTATGCTGCACCAATCATTAAGGCGCTGAGAGTAAACCCCGAACTCCACTCCATAGACTCTTATGCAGCCTTACTAAACCGTTAAACCCGAAACGCCAAACCCTCAACCTTCCTGGCGCCATCATATGAACCTGAAGAGCCGAATAGCTCCCAATGCACATGTCATCTCGTGGCCCGAAGCAAACCCACAACCCCTAATCACACCCGAAACCTTCACACATTCTTTGCACATGCAGGCCAAAGAGGAGGGAAACCGCCTCTTCGCCGCAGGCTCTTCGGCTCTGCAGCTTGAGATCTCTGTCTAGGGCCTTTTATGGAGCGCTTGGGAGAGACTCGGGGACGTGGGGTTTGACATCTGCAAGAAAGTCAAGGGATGAGGGGCTTCACGGCTTGACTAAAAAACTCCGGAGACAAGAAACAGCTGATGCCTCTCTGCTTTAGTCACCTCCGGCTGACATGGGTTGCGTCATCAGCATCGTCTCTCTCATCATCCCATCATCACACTCGCCAGCATCATCCTGATCAGCATCAGCACCAGCCTCAGCGCCAGCATCAGTATCAGGAGCAGCATCGGCAGCATCACCAGGCACTAGAGGACTCATGGTCATCAGTTGGAGCATCAGGCTTACATGCCGTCCGCCGCAGTGGCCGTCAATGCCGGTTTGGACGTGGAACCATTCTATCTATTGGAACCATTAGAGCCCGTATTCGTCCTGACAAGAGTTGATGTTATCTCCCATTGCAATTCAACAGACCGCCAGCATGCATTTTCAATATTGGCATCTTTCATTGCCTGTCATCGCTAAACTTAGACCTAGGCTTCAGACAGCAAAGACACGAATAGCTTCAGACTTACAACCCACTCCATGCCTTGTGCTGAAGATTGATTCGAGTTTCGGGGTTACCGTGTAGTTTTTGGGAGTTCAGGAGTTTCTGCCTTGAAGCCTAGACACAAAGAAACCTAAACCCTTAAACCCCTAAACCCAAGCCCCTTTCAGCCCGCGATCTCAAGTGCAGTGCAGGCAGCATCGAGGAGTCCGCCAGGCGACGCTCCCGGGCACTGACACGTTTGCGTTATCTGCGAGGCTTAAATGAACAGGAAGAAAAATACCCTAACCCTAAAACCCTAAACCGAACCCTAAAGCCCTAGAAACCCTAAACAGCATCCCCTCATCATCCATGTAGAGTTATTAGTAAGGCCCCTACATGCCTGGATTTTCCTGAAAGGCGGAGGCACGAGAGTTTATACACACACGTATGTTTGTATGTGCGTGTGTATATACAATGTGTGTATAAATATTGTATATACATATACACATACATAAACATATACATATACATATACATATACATATACGCATACATTCACACACATACATACATACATACATACATACATACATACAAACATACATACATACATACATACTTACATACATACATACATACATACATACATACACACACACGTACACACATACATAGATACATACAGACATACAGACATACATACATATTTACATACATACATACATACATACATACATAGATACATACAGACATACAGACATACATACATATTTACATACATACATACATACATACATACATACATACGTACGTACGTACATACATACATACTTACTTACATACATACATACAGACATACACTCACACACATACATACATACATACATACATACATACAGACATACAGACATACATACATATTTACATACATACATACATACATACATACATACATACATACATACAGACAGACATACACTCACACACATACATACATACATACATACATACATACATACATACATACATACAATCATACATACCTACATACATACATACATGCATGCATGCATCCGCTCGAAAACTTGCGCAGGGCGCCCGTGCATACATGATTCAACGGTTAAACTCTAGCAAAAGAACCCAATCACAAAGTACACGTGCAATCATTGTGCAGATGTGTGTGTGGCTGTCTGTCTGTGTGCAATTGTCTGCACGTGTGTATATGATGTATGTACCAATGATTGAACGCACATAAAGTTTTCTTTGCGTCGCTTTGTACCAATAAGTGTAAGGTATGTAAATGTGCATGCATGTTTATGCAGCACGTATGTGCTGTGCGGGTGGAATTATACTTATTAGCAGGCCTTTTACAACTGAACGTGAGAACCATGGCTTGCCGCCCCACAGCCTCTGCATTGAAACGGAAATTTCAATTCTAAGACTTAAATTGAAAGCTCTAGTTAAATCCTAAACTTGAAATCCCCGAACCCTACAACCTTCGGGTGCTCTAAGACCCGCATGTCGCAGATGGTTCTCGAAAGCGATCTGGCTGGTTGAGGAGTCAGGATGTGTGACTGGTGCCCCGACCTCGGCTGGCTTCTTGCAAAGGTATGAACAGTCAATATTGAAAATACTTATATTCGTCATAGAAACCGTCATAACCATCATGAAATTAATTAAATGCAGTACGATTCAGCCAACGGATGGTTTGGTTCTGGGCTTTTAGGGTATATGTTGGAGCTTTTGGATTTAGGTTCTTCTTCACACTGAGTTACCCTAAACACTAAACCCCCCAAACCCTAAACCGAGTTGATCGTCTGCAGGAGATCCCAGCACGCCAAACTCAAATCAGTTTATCGTTTAGGGTTTAGGGTCTTTGGGGCCTAGCTCGCGCTAATCTGGGTTTGGGAACGTTCACCTCTAATAACCGTTCAACCTTAAACCGCTAAACCCTAAACCCTAAACTCTTCACCCTAAACCCTAAACCCTAAACTCCTAAACCCTGAGCCTTCCACTCTTGAGAAGAGGAGTTCATGTCCATGCCTCTCCCAAGGTCACGGCAACTCTGCGTGCCATCCTACATTCGAATCGCGTCTCCGGGCTGCAAGGTGTTGAGGGTGGCGAGTTTAGGGTTTAGGGTTTAGGATTCTGGGGTTTAGGAGGTCGGGTTTCGCATTTAAATTAATTGGGGTTTAGGATTTTCAGGATTCTGGGTGGGAAGAATGCAGGGTTTTGGGATTTCAGGACGAAGGGTCTAGGGTTTGAGGTGTAGAGTTGAGGGTTGAGGGTTTTGGCCTTCTGTGTGCAGGCCAAGACTCTCATCGCAATGTCGATGTGAGGTTTGGAGGGATAAACGGAGCTTGGGCCGGAGGGCTTGTTGTATGGTACTTCCTGGTCCCCGTTTATCAGGATGTGCAGGCTGCCTTGAAACTCTATCGCCGTATGCCCATACCAAAAACACTCCTGCAAGCCCGAAAGTCTAGATTTTGCAGTTGAGGTGCCTGCATGGATGCGTTGTTGAGACTTCACTAGAAAGCCGATACATGTGCACAGGCGGAATGTTGACGTAACGCACAACCGACGTGACCAGATGTCATTAGGGGTGCTGGCAGGTCTGTGCTCAGGAGTCGCGCTCCTGACACAATCTTGCGCATTCCTCCTTGTGGCATCCCTTTCTCGCCGCAGTGCCGTGCGCATTTTCTCTTTTAAACCGTTCTCCTGCCACGGTCTCTCTTCCCGAAGTGACTCCCTCGTCTAGTGCTTTCTGTCAACTCCAACTGCTCCTGTTATTGCCTAAGTACTGCAGCCGCACGTGCGAGCGACGACGACGACGACGATGACAAACGCAGTTACGACGATGCCAGCAGTCTTAACCCTAAGCCCTAAACCCTAAACCCCTAAACCCTAAACCCGAAGCCCCTGTTTGGGTCCTCTTCGAGCTTGCTGAAGGCCTTTGCCCGGCTGAAGATGCGGCAGTGGGCAGATGCGGAAGTCGACTGCAGCCAGGCGGCCAGGGTTTAGGGTTTAGGGTTTCAGGTTTAGGGTTTAGGGTTTAGGGGGGTGTCAGCTGGTTGCTTTGCAATGTTTCGGTTTAGGGTCTAGAGGGTTTAGATGGTTTGGGAGTTTGGGGCTTCTGAGGTTTAGAGTTCAGAATGTAGCACAAGCTTACATATTGCCACTTCCTCATCGCCAGAACCTCCACAGCAGAAGCAGCAACATAAGACCAAGAGTCCTGTCGAAGATGCTGAGTTTCGGTGCAGTTGCAAGACTCGCGAGTTGGATTCCCAAGGCGCACTCGATGCAAAGAAGCTTAAGCCTAAGCCCTAAATCCTAGAAAACCCTTAACCCTACCAACCTCCAAGCTTTTCTGCAAGGCTGACCGACTCCCTGAGCAACCCTTGCTTTGTATCGGAAGCCACAGTGTCTAGGACCTTTTCAGGTGAGTAGTTACCGCTATAGGAGCCTTATAGAAGGTCTATGTACCTTATAGAAGCCTTAAGGAAGCCCTATAGAACCTAAACTCACCACCTGGAGTTTCCTGTAACAGTGCCAAGTTCCCAGCCCAAAAGTCCTACGATACGGCTCCGGATACTTCTGATACCATATCAGTATTACTATTTCTTATGCTTCTTGATAAAAAGTCTGTTGTTTCATCTACCCTCAAAGCTTTCTTCAAAGTGTTCAGGCGCCCGGATATTACATGCAAGCCTTCTGAACTGAAGCTCCAGAACCATAGCCAGGCCCTGACCTGCAATGCCTCGAATCCCAAGGTGGGAAGCATTGGGAGTTCTAGAAGAAGATAATATAGGGGCCTAACTAATTACCAATATGATTTTGGGGTTCCTTATTATAATTATAGTATAATGGGCCCCAAAATCCTAGTCTAATTATTTCGGGCCCCTATAGTAGGAACTTTCAGAGATTAGGTTGAGGGGTTATTTCCCGTGGGCTCTGCGAGACCACTACTACGAAGTCCGCTGCTGTGTTGAGCATGTCGATGTTGGATGAGAGCAGTTCAGTAAAATGACGCCTAAATCCGAACTCTGCTGACCCTTGGCTCGCCCGCAGCTGCTCGAATTGAAGTTTGCATAGAGAGCGCAGGAAGGGTGTCCTCGTCAGATGGCAAGTAGATGGTCAGTCGAGAGCATCGTCAAGTCATGGCTTTGCCCATATAAAGGTTATGATGATGAGTGTGGTTGTGATGATTGCCATTGTTTTTTTTTACAGTGGCCTGTTATGAGGTATTATCAGTATTGTGAGTACCATCGTTATTGTTCGGTCTCATTGTCATCATTATTTTACTGTTGCCGTTGCTATGTTATTTTCGCTTATACATTTGCTCATGCTTGTTCTTGCTCTTGCTATTACCAACAACCTGTTTATTGATATCATCTTCAGTCTTGCTAGGAACATGCTTATTCGAAGTGAGTGCGCTCGCTTAAAGAGATTGGTGAGAACTGATGGGGAGCTCCACCCGACCTACTGAGGGCCTACTATAATGTCCTAAATAAATAGAATAGGGTTTTGGGGCCCATTGTACGATAGATGTAATCAGGAACCCCCCGCAATGGTATTTGTAATTATTTAGGCCCCTACATCATACTGCAAGCGACAGCCCAAACCGTGCACCATGCACGTGATCTGATGCCATGGGCGTGCTGAGAGCGATTCTGCTCCTGGCTTCTCTCTCCAAATGGGCATATGCTGAAGCTAGGTTCCCCGGTAGTACCTTTTTGCCCTTTTTCTTGTTGGTTCTTATTAGAAGCCAAATAGTAGGAACAAGGGTACCCTGATAAGCCTTATTATGAAGGGGCTACTGGGGAACCTAGGAAGGAGAGACGATCCAAAACTCCTCTGGCTGGATTCGCTTGTGTCAAGACGTGGCGGCGCTCCGATCGCAGCCGCCCCCTTTTGTTGCCAAGCTTGGTAAGCTCTACGAGGCCCGCCAGACTCTGAGTGGCTAAGCTGCAATCCTTCCCACCCTGATTGTAGCTGCCTTTTGGGCTTAGCCGATTATACATTGAAGGATTCTATCAAGTAGCCAAAAAAGATGAACTACAATGGAGACGAAAGGTAAACTCTAAATTGCTCTCTGTCTTTTCCGGAGTCTGTTTGGCTGGGCATTTCTAGAGTGCCTGAGGTAGGAGTGGCTCCGGACACCGATAATACAGAAGCCGAAACAGTTACCGAAATTATTCTTAGGGTTCCTTTTTGTAGAACAACTCAAAAGTCGCCCGGAACCCTATCCCATCTCTTAAGGCCACTACATTACCTCAGTCTCCGGCTTCTCATACCCCCCAAAATCTTCACTCTCTGTCTCCGCAGTTCCGATGAACGCAGCCCACGAAATCCTACCGTCGGCTTCTTTGGGTCTCCCTGGTAATCACCCGAATCTTTCAATAGGAGAAGGTTAAGGCAGTTCATGCAGACATGGTGATCGTCTGGAATGCCGTCGGATTCCTTTTTCCAAGAATCTTGCGCTGTAGCTCCTGCGGAGTTACGTAAGCAACCAGGAATCTTCATCCAAATATATTTCGCCTGGCCTCGTGCAATCCTGCAACAAGTGCAGAACCCGTCAAACACTGCAATCTAGGGGCCTAGTGAATAATTAGAATAGGGTTTTGGGGCCCATTATACCATAATAAATAACAAGGAAGCCCCAAAATAGTATTGGTAATTATTGAGGCCCCTTCATTAACAGGAAGCCCTTAAGCAGAACCCAGCGAAGTTTAGGCAAGAAGCGGCGTCTGCGCCTCCGCAAGGACATCAACTGCAGGGTTCGGTGGTGTTGGTTTGGGGTCTAGGCTTGCGGGTATGACCTTCCTTCGGGCGGGCAGTCTCTCAAGCACTTTGTGGATGTGGTGTTTAGGTCCTTTTCATCGAGCTGTACTCAGCTTTTCTGTGTATGAGCCTTTTCAAAGTCAGCTCTCCGACAAGCCCCCTATTATGGAAACACGGTGGTACAGAACACACCGCACTAAAGTAGAAGCCCGAAAAGCTGGAAACCCAATAGCCTCAATACTTAAGAGTGATTTATAGGAATCCCCAGCACTATTTGTCCTTTATCCGGCTTCCAACTTTTTGTGTTTACTCTGATCATTTCAATGGCCCTTGCTGACTTTAGGACTTTCGCGGCTTTCGGATAGGGCGTTCCACTCCGTGCCCTGATGTCCAAGCAGATGCCCCGGTCCCTAAATTTCTCTACGAGCTGCTTTAAAGTCCTACTCGTAGTCCTAGTCCTAGCCTCGAAGAGTCCCAATACCCGGAATGCTGCTCCTACTGCTACTGCTACTGCTACTGCTACTGCTACTGCTGCTCCTACTACTCCTACTACTCCTACTACTCCTAGTACTCCTACTACTACCACTCCTCCACCTCCTCCTCCTCCTGCTGCTGCTGCTAGTGCTAGTGCTACTACTATTCCTGCCGCTGCCACCACCACCGCTGCTGCTGCTTTGCCACCGTTGCTCTTAAGAGTCGGACAGGAAGTGAATGCCACGAGCCCCCTCTGGGATGGGGAGGCCCTCTGTGGACTTGTGCCGCAGCTTTCTGCCATGTTCCATTCAGGGCTCTTTGCTGTAGCAGTTCCGTCGTCCGGTGTTGTTTCGCGGGTGTAGGGCTTCGGATTCGAAGTTCGGTATGAGTCGAACATGGGCAAGCTCTAGGGTTTACGTTTCAGTGAGTGGAACCCCTTGTCCTGAACCCCCCAAAACATCAAAGTCCAAACCCTACCACCCTTAATTCGAAACCCGGGCCCCAAATCCTAAAGCCAACGCCAACCCTAGGGATGGAGGCTTCGGGGGATGCTGGGCTTGGCTTTCTGCGGAGGGATCCTCGCCTTCTTGGCCTTATGCTCTTGATTCAAAGCCTCATTCACACCTTGTAAACCCTACTTGGAGGTTCGTGGGTAGTTATAAGTGGGGTTATAAGTCCCCTAATATGGCTTATAATTATAGTTACCCTACTTATAACCCTACTTATAACTGCCCATGAACCTCCAAGTACAGAACCCCATAACTCAGATCCATGCCTCCTGCGACACCGCGGTGGGCGCAGGGCCCTGGCGGCTAAAGGTGGATGCTTGGATGTAAAGGACGTAGCCAGCCCTTAGCCCTTCGGGGTTTAGGGTTTAGGGGAGTTGCTACTAATTAGTGGCTGAGTATTTCGACTTTATCCGTTTTGGTTCTACATCATCCCGCCGGTTACCATCTGTAGACTTCGAAGCTTTATTTGGGCCTGGGGTTGCGAAAGCTTGGTGTCCATGACTCGCTTGGTTGCTGTGGAAGCCTGAACAATTACCGACATTAGTCCTCAGGGTTCCTTATTATAAGTTATAAGTGTATGATAATATGCCACAAAAGTCTGTCTAGTTCTATTTAAAGTATCAAGGCCCCCTATATTCTGCAAAGTAAGCTCTGGCAGTTGTACTTGACATGTTCAAACCTCGACACCCTGAAGCCATAAAGCTCCTCAGGGTTATAAAACTTCTGGAGTCGGGGCCTTAACCTGGTTCAGGGTTTAGGGTTTAGGGGTTTAGGGTTTAGGGTAAATGACATGTAACAAGGTCTGGAGTTTGGGGTGTTAGGCGCTATAGGGTTTAGGGACAGGCAAGAACATGTAAGTGCTTTCACAGATTGCATGGATACGGTTTGGGAACACAAGGCCGCCAGTATAATATCATCGCCGAGTAATATAGAAGCCTAGATTGTTACCAATACTATTTTGGGGGGTTCCTTATTATGCTTATAGTATAACGGGCCCCAAGATCCTGTTCTAGTTATTAAGGCCCCTACAGTAGACCCGACGACTCGAATCGTGTCCCGGATCCTGCTTTTGAAGCTCCAAGTGTGGCAGGTTTGCGTGTTAGTGTTTATGATATAAATGCTGCATTACCCTAAGGACCCTAAACTATGGGAATTATGGTTAATTCCTTGTTATGGGTAATGCAGGATTGATATTTTCAACCGTAGTGTTGGGCTTTCAGACTTCATCCGCAGTTTGCTAGATAGAGATGCACAGGTAGAGCCTCAGCCCAAACGCCCAAACCCCACGCCCCTAAACCCTAAACCCTAAACCCTAAACCCCACGCCCCTAAACCCCTAAACCCTAAACCCTAAACCCTAAACCCAAAAAAGGACCTGGCCGCAGCGGCTAATGCCAGCGCGGCGTACCAAAGGCCTCAACGGACGCCCAGCAGAGTTTTGTCATGTTGTTGTCGAAGGTCACAGTTTGGGGTTCAGGGTATGTATAGCCTAAAGTGTGTGCGTATGCTATATATATACACATGTACATATATCTATACATCTATTCCTATACCTTTGCCTATATCTATGAACGTTGAAATAAAGATGTGTATCTGTACCTTTATCCATATTTGCATCTGTATCTACGTATATCAGTATCTATACGTGCATGCGTATCTGTGTCTGTGTCTTGATTTCTTATTCGTTTCTCTATTTGTATCTACTTTGTAGCTGTCTCTGTCTTTCTTTCTCTCTATCTCTGGAACCAAAACAGGAACTACACTGGAGACTGTAGGTAATCTCAGAGACCGCGGGCCCCAGACCGGCCGAATACAAGGTAAAGAAAGCTACAAATACGATTCTTATATCTCTATTATATATATATATATACATATTATAGAAGAGAGATTTTCTGGCACATGTTGTTTTCAACTCCTTGGTCGGCATCCTAGCAGCAAGCGAACAAAGTTTTGGCCCTAGACAGATAACCTTACGCCCATAGCCGGAAAGCCGCAGGACCCTGAACAGTAAGCCCCAGGATACTGCTGGTCTTCACACCTGGCTGGCCACAAGCGCTGCCGCAGATCCGGTTCTTGAGCAAGCTGCAGAGCTTCTACACCAAGGAGGCGCGGGCATGGCTAGGGTGAATGGTTTGTGGTTACAAGCGCATGGTCACACAGACATGCGAGGTGCGCACGCATAAGAAATTGCTGGTCGAAGCTGCTACAGGTGGGGGAGGAAAAGATGGACTACCATGTGCGCGAACCTACCGGCAAGCTTCTGGCACGACTCCACGAAAGCTTGGGCGAGGCAGGACCGTAGCTGAATCCTAGTCTCACGCCCTTAAATCGACACCCAGACCCGAATCCGAAGAGCGGGGTTTAGGGTTTAGGGTTTAGGGGTTTAGGGTTTTTGGGTTTAGAGTTTAGGGTTTAGGGTTTAGGGGTTTACGGTTTAGGGGTTTAGGGGTTTAGGGTGTAGGCCTCCCAAAAGCATGAATCGAGAGGTCTAACTGCGACTACCCAGGAAGAGCAAGCTGCGCACAAAAGGCTACCTACAGTCTCCAGTTTAATGAGTTTCTTTTTTGGGTTCTCTTATATTTGTTCTAACGCTGGCTAAGCCACAAAAAGAACTACAATGGAGACTATAATGTAGGGCCTAAATGGTATAATGGGCCCCAAAACCCTATTCTAATCATTAAGGCCTGTATGTTAGGTAGACATCACAAGAAGCCTCAACAGCTGTCGACTCCAGCTCGCGAACATCTTTCACGTGGTTTTACAAAATCAGACCCCTGCGCCCTAAACGGCTTAGCCCAACCGTAAATGTCGAAGCTTGTGTCGTATAGATGTCCGGATACATGGCGGGTGTATGGCGATAATATAGTATGCCTCCAAACCTTATTCCAAGCTATCAAGGCCCTGTATCAGAGGTTCTTTAGTCTCAGACCAGGCGGTGTCGTGCATGTGGCGCCAAACGGGCAGCTGCAGTGCCAAAGGCGTGCGCGAGCCTGAGAGAGACTGGGCCGAGGTTTAGGGCCCCTATAAACCCTCAAAACGGATCTAAAGCCCTGAGCCCTAAATGCTAAAATGCTACTCCTAAACCCTAAACCCCTTAACCCTAAACCCTAAACCCTAAACCCCTAAACCCAAACCCCTAAACCCTAAACCCCTAAACCCAAAACCCCAAAACCCTAAACCATAAAGCCCCCAGGAGATCGCCTCCAAACCCTAAACCCTAAACCCCTATAAGCCCTAAACCAAAAAGCCCCTAAACCCTAAAGCCCCCAGGAGATCGCCTCTGCTCCGAAAAGCTCCCCTCCACGGTCTCGGGCTTTTGTGACTGCGACGGCGATGATGTGCAGGGTGTGGGGGAGCCGGGGTTCGACTCTTGGCTCCCCAAAAAAATATAGGGTTTAGGGTTTAGGGTTTAGGGTTTAGGGTTTAGGATTTAGGGTTTAGGGTTTAGGGTTTAGGGTTTAGGGTTCAGGATTTAGGGTTTAGGGTTTGGGGTTTAGTGTAAGAGACCCAAAACCCTACGTACGAAGGGCTCCTTAGTATAATGAATCTAGGGGCCCAAATAACTACCAATACTTTTTTGAGGGGTTCCTTACTGTGTTTATAGTATAATATACCCCCAAACCCTATTCTAACTATGACGGCCCCTACATTAGTCCTGTTGCCTCTGCACCGCACATCTTCCGTGTCCGCTGCATGCAGCCCAAGCCGGCCAGAAGCGATTGAAAGCATACTTCAGGGCCTTGGAGTTTGAAGGCTTTAGGATTTAGGGTGAGGGTTCGGTGTTCGTGGGTTTAGTCCATATGGGGTTTAGGGTTAGGGTTCGCGGTTTAGGGGTTGAGCATTCTCACGCAATACACAGCTGGAGAAGCAGCAGCTTCCTGTCTGTTGCACAACTACAAACACTATTCCTTACAAAACAGAAAACAACATAATACAGGCCTGCGTTTTTAAGGGTTTCAGGGTTTAAGGTATATGCACGTATTGTTTGCTATAGGCCCATATTGTTTGTTTGCCTTCGCGTGTGTTAATGATTCCTGTATTTCTTGTACATGCGAGATATACTTGCTACAAGTTCATGATGTTGTTACTGTACGCAGAGTCTTCTATATAGTAGATAAATAACGAATAACGGCCTCATATACGTAAGTCTTCAAGGTTGTATTGTCCTTCGGAGGCAAGATCGGGATTGGTGGGGTCGGCAAAAAAAATTAGTAATAGTTTTTTTTTGGGCCGACCCCCCTCCCCCCCCCGTGTTGGCCGCCCCCCCCCCCCCCTTCCTCACTCCATTCCTTCATGCGTATACAAAGCTCATGCTGCAGGTCCCGGCCTCTGTTAGCTTCGCGCTGGATATCCGTATTTCTATGAGAAAACGCTGCGAAGCCACCCAGGTATGTCGATTCAGGAGTTTCGCAATGTGCTCCGAACGTTCCTGGAGTCTGTCTATTTCGACAACGAGCATGCTCTGCAGCTTAAGCTATGCTTCATGACAGCAGCCTTTGCTCAAGTCTGCACGTCCAGGATCCTCTTCTTGGCCGCGAAGGGCGGCACCGGCAAGGGTACGGACGCTATCCTGGATGAGGCACTGTTTGGAAGTGAAGAAGGCTCAACCTTGGATTGCACGGTGTTTCTAGACCGTGCAGAATTCCGGAAGTCTGCAGGGTTATCCTGGAACAAAGCGAACATTCGAGTCCAGGACATGGACGTTTCATAATAGACATATGGAAGCGCTTTGTGGTCGATGAAGAGCTCGACCTGCGAGTGAGCTATGGATTTACAGTGAAACGAACTTTCGGCGCTAGCGTGAAAGTGCAGGAGCTTAACTACGAGAACATACCGACGATAGAGGAAAGTGGTGACCGTCGACGTTCCTGCGATCAGTTGAAGCGTCGAGTTGTGTGTAATTATTCGTTTCGGGAAAGGTACATTCACTACGGAACAGAAACTAGTCGATCACGCAAAAGGCATCTACAAGCTTCTCCCGCAGGACACGCTGACGTTTTACTTGTCACACCCGGATGCGCTGTTTCTTCGTGAGTGGTGTATTCCTTTCTTCACGGAGAACACCATGGATGAGTGCTTGGCTATGATCCAGGACCTCGGTTCTGTCCACGCCGACCTTGTTGCCGACACGGAAAGGCTTGCCACTTGTCTTTCGGGAAATACCTGTTTGCCACCTGGATCTGGCGATGACAAGGTCGAGGAAGCGAATGACTTGGTGAAGATAGCTCTTTCCAGCACACCAGCTAAACGCATTGTCAAGCAGTATCTCATCAGGAACATACAAGATCTGCCAGGTGCTGCTTCATCAAGTAAGGGCCGTCGCACGAAGATGTCCACACTGGTTGAGGCTGTCGATAATGCATCTCTTAGAATTCTGCGGCAGTTGGACACGGGCTGCTTTGAGAAACTTTTGGTGGATTTGAGTTTCCTAGCGCGATGCATGGAGAGCTACGGGGGAGCGAATGTCTTCGGCACGTTCGACGATTGGGAGTGTCCATTCGATCTTCTGCACACTCAAGAGAAATGGGAGCCTGGGGAACGTACGAAGCAGAACGTCGATATATGGCGCAGCACCATCGTCCTCAAATCTTGTCCGTCGTGACATTGAGAACTCATGGCAGTCTGGGGCTTAGAGTTTAGGGTCATCTTGCTTCCATCTTGTTTCCTGCGCTTGTTTCAAATAGGTCTGAAAGTAATACGCATCTCTGGTTGAACTCCGAAACCCAACACCCTAACGAAGAGTCCAAGCACGGCCTACCCCTGGATTACCCTAGACCCTAAACCCTAGCTTGAGGACTGCGCGCAATCTCCCGGCAGCTGTGAGAGCGTCTGCCCGAAGAGCGCGAGAAGTCCCGGCGCAACTTCGATCTTCGATCTCAACGGGCTGCTGCTCCTGGACAAGGCATCAGTCGTCCTTAAGGGTTCTGCATGGGTTGCACAAGGGGCTTCTATAAGGGATGTATTCGGGTTTACTATAAAGGATGGCCTCATTATGACCAGCAGGGTTTAGGGTGTTACGGATTGGGAGTTGAAGGGTCGAATGCCGGGTTGCCAAGCTTTTGGGGCATATGTGGCTGCTACGTCGTAGCACAATCTGGAAGATCTGGAAGCCTCAATACTTACCAATGTTATTCTTGAGGGTTCCTTCTTACGTCTTAAATATAGGTACAATATATTACTTTGCATGATGTGGCCGTGCGTCCCGTAAGCGTGTTCAAAGCTCAGCGCGGCTCTGTGAATGAACCAGGCATCACAACAGATCAACCTGGGTATTGTAGGAGCGTGAGCACTGATGCCGCTATACTCCACATCAGAGTTATACTGTTATATACAGCAATATGGTATGAAAGAAATACCAGACTGTACTGCACTGTACTGCTATGCTATACTTTGCTATATTATACTATACTACTACCGTAGATAACTGTGAAAATACAAGACTACACAATACTATGCTATTTTAGTCCCTGTAGGCCCCCATATGTCTCCCGCCAAACCTAAACCCCTCAATTCTAATCCCTAAACCGTGCCAAGGACAGTGCTGCACCTGTCCTTAGGGGGCTCTCTGCACGACTCGGACGAGAGAGCCTGGCAAAAGAGCGCTGCCACCTTCTCCAAGTCCAGCAGCACCGTGGTCAGGTGGGGGAACTCTCGACCCCCAGGGACCTAAACCCTGTAGGGTTTGGGGGTTTAGGGTTTAGGGTCCAGGGACCCAAAACCCGTAATATAGGGGCCTAAACAATTACCAACAGTATTTTGGGGGTTCCTCAATGTAGTTACAGCTATAGTTACAGTTTTTGTATAATATACCCAAAACCCTATTAGAAGTATGAAGGCCCCTATATCAAGTGCGCCCCGCCATGAGAAGCCTATAGCCTAGAACATCCTGGAACCCTATTGATGAACACAACCCTGAAGCTCCCCAGAATCCAACCCTGAAGCCCCCTGAACACCCTAAACCCCAAATGCCCTGAGACCCCTAAACCCTAAACCCTAAACCCTAAACCCTCAAACAGAAGACATCCCAAGCCCCTCAGCCCGAAAAGGCTTTCCAGGGTTTCGTTCGAGGGTTCGGGCCCTTGAGGCTTCGCACTGCAGCTTCCCAAATGGTCGATGAATTGGGGCGCTTGAGGTCTCAATGTTCCTAGGTAGTATTAGGGAGATCCCTTAGAGGGGACCCTTGGCTCTCTTAGATAGCGACCTTATTGATTGGGGCTCGAGGTCTCATATGTGGTACTGTCTGGGTTGGGTTTGAGGCATGAGGGATGCATGTATGTATGTATGCCTCTGGGTAGTTCTCGAAATTAGGGTCTTCTTTGGAGTCCTTTTCATAAGGGTGCCGTACTATGTTGGGGGGGCCTAAAAAAGGATTCGAATTTGGAGAACTACGCATGTGTACACGAAGTTGCACATTTTGTCTGCCAGCGTGGGCTTTGAGCTTATGGTTCAATTTTGTTTGAAGGCCTGTCTTCCGTTCAGTCAGGTCTTTCGTAAGACATGACCGTCGTGTCGAAGGCATGCCTAATCTCTTGGGTTCTGTTCTGCGGGTTGCAGCGGCTTACACCCTAGACTTTTAACACCACCCCCTAAACACTGAACCCTTGGTTTCCTGATGTCCCAGGTTTAGGAAGTCTTGCAAGAGGGTCGCAGGCTTACAGCTCAAGCCTCATACTAGACAGCAAGCCCGCGCGATTCTGAAGAGCCCAAGAGCGAAACTTTCGGAGCGTATCGCACGCTTTTGAGCAGCCATGTCCGCCCCAGGTACAAGGCCTATGGGCGAAAGCATCCCTTTCTCTTCGAAAGTGGAGGATTTCGCCCAGAGGACGCAATCGAGCCCAGGTGGGGCTCATGACAATCTCCTTTTGCTTCGCTGCTTGGGTTTTCTGCGCCATGCATCATCATTTTTAGCCGCACGCACATGTCTTCCGGGAGTAGTGGCATTCGTGGCTAGATCCATCCATCCATCCATAGTTCCATACATCCACCCATACATACAGTACATACGCTTATGCACCCCCTAAGCCCTTGACGCGCCACCTATCCACCTATCCACCCCAGGCTGATTGCGCCCTTTGCGCGCTGCTTGGAACCAAGACAGTCTCGACATCCCAAATTCCCAAACAAACAGCCCCTCAAACCTGAACCATCACATGTTTCGAGCTGCTCGATGCAGACGACAATCCCCTGTAAAGATCTTGGTGGGATCTTTCGGATCTACCTGTAGTCTCTATTGTAGGTCCTTCTTTTGGTGGTTACTTTATAGGATCCTAAGTATGTAGCTGATAGGTTGAACCAAGAAATGGATCTACAATAGAGACTATAGGTATGCTGCTTAGATAGAGCAGAAGCTATGACTGGGAGGATGCTGAAGCTGATCTCTTCTCTGGACGGCAGTTCCCGCGAAGCAGCACGGAAGCTTTGCTTGAAGATGTCTCACAGAGGGACGGTGCACATCAGATTCATCATCGCTGATGCGTTATCTTTTGTTTGTTTTCTCTCTCTCTCTCTCTCTCCTCCCTCTCTCTCTCTCTCTCTCTCTCTCGCTCTCTCTCTCTCTCTGTTTCTCTCTCGTGCTCCATCGCCCTACAGACGTGTTAGTGCAAGTTTGTGTGTACATGTGTTTGCAATATTGTGAATTACGGCTCTGTCTTCAATGTGTGATAAGTTATAATAACATGTTTGTATGCTTGTGTGTATGCTTAATGTATGTATGCCTGTTTCTATGTACTTATGTAAGTATGCACATTTCCACGTATGCATGTATGCATATGTGTGTATAGGCATACGTATGTATGTACGCATGTATGCATTCATCGATACAGACGTGTACTCTCCCAAAGATACATATATACACATAAACCTAAACCTAAGTACATACATACATACATACATACATACATACATATGTGTATATGTATATACATATATACATATGTAGACATACATACATGCACACACAGATATACATGTTTACCTGTCTTGTTCTACATGCATGCATGTATGTGTGTCGTTATGTACGTATATATGTATGCATGATGCGTGTATGTATGTAATGTAATGTAGTGTAATGTAATGTAATGTAATGTAATGTAATGTAATGTAATGTAATGTAATTAGTAATGTAATTAGTAATGTAATGTAATGTAATGTAATGTAATGTAATGTAATGTAATGTAATGTAATGTAATGTAATGTAATTAGTAATGTAATTAGTAATGTAATTAGTAATGTAATTAGTCATGTAATGTAATGTAATGTAATGTAATGTAATGTAATGTAATGTAATGTAATGTAATGTAATGTAATGTATGCATGTATGTATGTGTAGATGTATGTGTAAACAAGTGCAAGTCTGAAAAATATCATAATATTCACATATATATATAAACATACATACATATACACATGCGTTCATGTGGAGAGATGTTCGAAGGTATACCTTCTACACACCACGAATGCCGTGTTTTGATCGTATGGTTTGCATGGATTCCGTTCACGGTTGGGGCCAGTCTGTGCAGAATCGGTGTGGAAGTCCTTGACCGGAAGTCGTCGATGATCGACTCAGGTCTAGCCATAAACCCTAAACCCTAAACCCTAAACCCTAATACCCTAAGCCCAAAAAAGTTTGTGGATTCTGCCGACGTTAACTGCAAGGTGGAAAAAGGTGCATTAAAAAAAGTTGAACCCAGCCCAGGAAGCAAGTCCTGGAATCTGGCATGGTGACCGAAGTGATTGCCGGTCTAGTGCCTCGCCTTTCCAGCTTCTATCTCTTCACGCCGATGCTCCCGTCACGCAAACCCTAAATCCCAGGTTATAACCCCACATGCTCAACCCCCCTAACAAGAACCCAACCCTAAAACCCTAACCCTAAACCCCTGACCCCGGACCCCTAACCCTCACCCCTTACCCTAAACCCTTAAACCCCAAACCTTAAACCTTAAACCCTAAACCCTAAACCTTAAACCCTAAACATTATATCCGAAGCCCTTAACCCTTAACCTTAAACGCTAAACCTGATACCCTTAACCCTCAACCTTAAACCTTAAACCCTAA
>CAJNDV010036030.1:44185-65913 GCA_905221635.1 Symbiodinium sp. CCMP2456
TTTAGGGTTTGGGCTTTGGGGTTCAGCTCAGGAGAAGCACACGGCCATTCTTGTCATCGGCTGCGATCTGCTGATGCTCACAGGTTGCGGGAGCAAAGGAGTAAGGATTGTGCTTTTGCTGTAAAGGGTTCAAGCCTAGGGTTTAGGGTTTAATGTCGTAGTTTGGGGTTTTCAGTTGAGGGTCGTTAGGCTTGGGCCGTCTCCTTCTCGCACAGGTGGCATCGTCAGCGCCATGATTGTGCCAAAGGAGCTGGGGTTGCTTGAGATCCCACGTCATTATTTAAACGGTTGTGGATGTGCGTACGGTCCAGCTTGGATGTTGCTTGTTTAGAGTGTTTTTGTTACCCGTGGTTGTGAGCTCACGGATGCCTGCAGGTATCATGATATGCAAACGCATGCTGCTCCATGCCGTTCCAGCCAGTCTGAATTGTACTTCGGTGATTGCGCACGATGTCACATGTTACCGTTATTAGTCTTGTGTTGTACCCTATCTTGCTATACACATGATGTGAAACAGTATGCAGTGCATTATTGTACCGGAAGGTGTACCGTGTAGTTGGTTATCCCAGAGGGTCCACATATACTACCATTATGGAATTAGGTCCCAAAAGACAATTCTTATTATGGTTTTAAAGACCTAATTCCATAATGGTAGTATATGTGGACCCTTAGGGTTAATGATGAGTGCAAAAAGATTCTACCGCAATGTGCACTACACGGCACCCTGTCTTGCACGAGTGACTGCCCACATCACTAGGGTCAGCACACAAAAGAAGACACGTCTACAGCTACATGCCACTTGCTGGGTGTAGTTTCGGCTGCTGTGGTGCGCCGTGACGCACTTTACTCTAGATATGCTGGTGCATCTACTCTGTTGCATTGATGTTTCACCCACGTGGTGAGATGACAGAGATGACTCGCTTCATGCATGACACTACACACTCCACAGAGCGGTATCCAATCCATGCCTTCCATACGGCGCTTTGCCAAACTGGCGGCATGGAGTCATGGTGTCACACGGTTGTGTTCGAACTAGGCACCGCTTCTCGAAAGCATGAAGATGAACATGTACATGTATAAGCGCCGACTGATGTACACATGAAACCTGTACAAACGCACGCGCACACACACACACACACACTGGACCAGACACATGGATAGACACACACACACACACAAACGCACACACACACACACACACTGCTGCATGTATTCTATGCAGAGACATTGCCAGCAGATGCGAACGTGTAGACATACCACCACCCCCAAAGCCTTTTGTCTCACGATTTGGCCCTTGTTTTGAGCACTCTGTAGAGAGGAGAAGTCGCTTCAGCGCAATCTTTGGTTCGGCATCTCAGTGTTTTTCTTCGTCATCATGGTGACGGCGCTGCAGGTGTGGACGGTCTTGCTCACTATGGCACGAACGCGGGTATAATATGCTGCTACAAGCAGTTGTGAACACGTTGCGAGACTTGGTATCGAGTATATGTAGCTAGTCAGCATGTACAATACCACTGCAGTAGGGTTAGTAGTAGCTGCAATAACTCCAGCATTCGGAGCCTTGAAACTTGTAATCATCACCCACGTACGACTGCTGAATGTGATGGTAATAATAATAGTAACAATAATGATAATAGTAATAGTAGTTATAGTAAGAATAGTAATAGTAAGATGGTCTTTGCGAGCATTTGCGATCATGACTCCCAGCCAGTCTTGCAATGGAAACCATCCCTTCAGGTGGATGTGGCTAATGGCACCGTGCTCGAGCGTCCTCCAGATGTGCAGCAGCTCGATCTATAGCTTGGCGACAATTTATTCTCTTCAATCCAACGTAATATCTCGAGACATATGTACATATATGATATATGTATATATATATATACATACATACACGTATAAGTTTATGCAGGCAAAGGTACACATGTGTGTATATACATATATATATATATATATGGTATTTTGCACATGCATATGTATGTCTTCACATTCATACACGCACGTATACATACATGCATGGTAAGATACGGTTGGGTGTTATTGGTTATGCTCAGGGGTAGCTAACAGAAGCCGCTATCCTAAAACAGCTATCTCCCTACATCATGTCTCACTATAGACCTTTATATATCAACGCATATATATATATATATATACACACACACCTCTATCTTCATCTTTATGGTAAGTATCAACCCTTTATCTATATCGTTGGGTATATCTCTGCCTCTAGCACTATATCTTTCGACCTGCACATATCTACGTTAGCTATACATATATACGCCTATCTCAACACAGCTATATTCCTACATACCTTTGGATACATATATATATATATATACACACACATATACACACCCATACATCATTTTCCATAGTGTATGTATCTATACATGTACACATATATATATATATATGTATGTATATAAATGTATGTGTGTGTGCATGAACATCATGAATATGCGTAAGACTATAATATGGTGTGGCGGATAACCGAAGGAAGGCTTGTCCGAATCTGCGCCAGCACCTGAGCCCAAGCCACTTAGGTCTGTCTTAGTTTGAATTTCAGTTGCTCTGTTTTTTCGTGTTCTGCATTTGCCTGATTGCCACGTCCTGATCCATGTTCGTGTCTACGCAGCCCAGGAACTCTATCTTGTGAACTCTAAGGATGTGGGATGAAATAACCGCTCCTCAACCCGCATCCTGAAAGCCCGAAACCCCCAACATAGGGGCCTTAATTTACCTCTACTATTTTGGGGGTTCCTTCTTATAAGTATGGTATAATATACCCCCAAAGCCTTATTCTAATCATTAAGGCCCGACATTACCGAACTTAGAGAGCTGGAATCACTGAAACCTCTCAACCAGAGACACCCCAAAACATCGAGACCCCACAAAGCCCAGAGACAACCCCATGCAGACCGCAGGAAGCCTAGACCTTAGACCCCAAACCGGTGGAGGCTTCGGGTTTAGGGTTTAGGGTTTAGGGTTAGGGGTTAGGCGTGGAGGCTTCGGGTTTAGGGTTTAGGGTTTAGGTGTCTGCGATCCACGCCAGGCAGCTTTTCTCGTACCTCAAGTGGCTTACGATCATTTCATGGTCGGGCCGCTGAGCCCTGTTTTTGGGGACTTTAGGGTTTAAGGGTTTAGGGTTTGGGGTTTGAAGGTTTGGGGTTTAGGGTTGAGGGAGTTGAAGTTTCAAGCACAAGCTAGAGATGGGTTTTAGGAAATTAGGGGTGATTGGGTTACATTCAGGGTTGACGGCTAAGGCGTCTCAGGGTTCCTGGGAGTTTCGGGTAGCGACTATGGCGGTCTGCTGTCAATTTGGTAGTGGTACAGCCCGCCCTCATCCCAGCAGCAGCAGTAGCAGTGGCAGTTGCGGTAGCAGGAGAAACTCTTTCGCTATTCTGGACAGAACCCCAAGACCTAAACGCCCGAACCCTGAACCCTAAACCTTCAACCCAAACCCTAAACCCTAAAGAGAACGCCAGGCTATCCTGTGGTGGTTTTGCTCGGGCGAGCGCATTTCGGCTTGATCTCGAAGGGCATGGAAGATGCCCTGCTGTGCATTTTGGATTGCATCTCCAAGATTGGCATGGAGTTCTTCGTGGTCATCAGCTGCTCAGGAGAAGGCGCCCAGTGCCATGCGAAAGAGGACAAGTAACATAAATGCCCGAATAATTGGGCCTTTATACTGCAGGGCCTTAACAGTCGAATAGGGAATTGGGGCCATTATACTAAGTACTATAACTATAATAAGAAGCCCCCCCAAATAATATCGGATAATTGTTTAGGCCCCTATATTACTTATGTTTTGCGAAGGGTTCTGGTCGACCGATCATTACCGACCAGCAATTTTAAGATTTTCTCAAGCGATGGTCTTTCTGTCATCGTTTACCCAGCCACATCTGGGATGGGCCGGTCGCTTCGGCTCGGACTTAGCCCCATGGCACCATTAGAACTTGGATCAGCTTCGCTTTGCCTCACATACAGTCACGTACCTTAAGCTGTAGTCCGGCTTGCCTGTCGTACCGGTGCCAGATGCACTGCATCTTCTTTGAACTTCGAGCAGGAGGGCTTTGCTCCAAAGGAGATCCCTTGCCGCAGCTCCCGCATCGAACCCAAACAGAGCTTGCCAAGCTCCTTGCGCAGATCCAGCATCGACCGTGTCAGCTGGGCGATTTCGCATAGGAGACAGACTGAGCAACGACTGGAAAAGGAAAGTCAGATGCCTGCCGGGTGGAGCAATATAGGGCCTAAATAATTACCTATATTATTTTGGGGTTTCCCTAGTATAGTATAGTATACCCCCAAGCCGTACTCTAATTAGTGCTGAATAGAAGCCTTCCAAGGGCTTCCCAGGGTGGTGGATGAAGCCTAAGCCCTAAAGTAGGAGCCTGATTACGAAACAGCGGCCCTCTGACCTCAAAGCTTAGGATCTTTTTGAACAGCCCTAATAAAGATTCAGGGTTTCTTAACCAGGTTCCTATTATATCCTTTATTATATAAGGCCCTAAACCCTAGAGCCTAAAGGGGCTCATTGGAGGTTTAGGTGGTATGAATCCCTAAGAGAGTGCTTGCTGGTGGTGGCCCAATCCCTCAGCCAACATGGCAGAGAGGTATTTGGGAGTTTCCAAAAACAAGGGGTACCTTATTTTGGGGTCCTTATGATAAGGATCCTATTATTTAGGGTACTAGATTAGGGTCCCCTATTTTCGGAAACCCTCATTTGCTGACAGAAAAGAGGACATAACAACGACACAAAGCGACAACTCCTATAATTTTATATAGACTCAAAACTCCTATGTATTATAACCCTAAACACGAAAACATCCTACATTTTATAACCCTAAACCCAAAACTCCTACACCAAGCCTTCTCTTCGAAACGGGTGGGTTTTGATCCTGGCCTGGACCTGGCAGCAAAGGTTTAGGTTTAGAGTCTACTGTAGGGTTTAGGGTTTAGGGTCTACTGTAGGGTTAAGGGTTTCGGGTTTACGGTCTCTACTGTAGGGTTTAGGGTCTACTGTAGGGTTAAGGGTTCCGGGTTTACGGTTTCTACTGTAGGGTTTAGGGCTTCGGGTTTAGGGTCTACTGTAGTTTAGGGTTTAGGGACTGGAATTGTCCAATAACTGTGATGTGGTCTAGGGTTTAGGGTTTAGGGGTTTAGGGTTTAGGGTTTAGGGTTTAGGGTTTAAGGTTTGAAGGTTTAGGGTTTAGGGTTTAGGGGTTTAGGGTTTAGGGTTCAGGGTTCTGAACAAGCCGGCCATGATGGAGCTGCAAGTGCCAGGAATCCTTGCACTCGGGCATGATCGATGTCAGGGATCTCCTAAATGTAGGGGCCTAAATAAAAACCTACAGAATTTTTGGGGCTCCTTATCATGATTATAGTATAATGGGCCCTAACACCGCATTTTAATTATTAAGGCCCCTATATTATGCCTTGCGACCGGGGGGAGGGATGAAGTGTGGTGCGATGCATGCCTGACATACGTAACTTCACATGTGCGGCCCTGGAACCTGCTTTCCGCCATTCCATAGACTCAAAACACACGGTCCGAAAGGCCCTCCGCCGTGCAATCTATGGTAGAATAGTGTATACATGTGTTCCAGCAAATTTACTACTCTGCCATCCTACCACATGGCTACTGAAACCGGACATGCGGGATCTCCACTTCTCTGGTGAATACGTGCATGTTATACTGGGGTAATATTCTCTGCCTGTCGAAACTATCGTCCCGGGGATATATACATATATACATATGTACTCTACTTATATACAGATATACATATGTGTCTGTGCCCATATCTGTACATTTATCTATACACGTAAACCTGTACATATACATATGTATGCATGTCATACTATGCAATATGCATGCAGGTTTTGTCGTACATGAAGCCGACTGGAATGTGCAGAACGGCAGCCGACCTCCAACACAGCCAACAAGACTGGGTCGTGCAGAATAGTAACCATAATAGTAATAATACTGTTACTACGAATAACAAATGGAGTAATAATAATCAACAATAAGTAGCAATAGGGATCAGCTGAGCACATCAGTGCTTTTCTCTTCCAGACTCCAGAAGTCTTGACACCCGAACGCAGAGTCTTTGGGGTTTAGGGTTTAGGGTATAGGGGTTTAGGGTTTCCGACAATGCGTGCACCATAACTACTGTGCATTTCCAGATCTCAGCGCTCAGCCGAAACCTGCATGCTAACGTAGGGGCCTAAATAATTTCCAATACTATTTTTGGGGGTTCCCTACTGTAATCATAGTACAATGGGCCCCAAAACCCTATTCTAATTTTTAAGGCCCCTAAACCCAAACCCTTATAGTACCAACCTTTTAAAGGAACCCCAAAACCCTATTCTGATGATTAAGGCCCCCGTATTCTGGCCTGACGCCCTGATCTTGCAGCCTCGCAGGCAGCTCCCAAGGAGCGCATGGCTCAGTCGGAAGCTGGCACGTCCATCGACCCGAAACCCTGAACAATAAACCCTGAAGGCCTTGATCCCTGAGCCCTAAACCCTCAACCCTGAACCCTGAAGGCCTTAATCCCTAAACCCTAAGCCCTAAACCCTAAACCCTAAACCCTGAAGGCCTTAATCCTCAAACCTTAAGCCCTAAACTCTAAACCCCAAAAAATGTCGCGCTGAACAGTTGGGTCTCTAGCGTCGACAATCCGACATCGTTAATATCGGGCCCTGATTAGCTAGAATAGGGTTTGGGGTATTTTGGACTATAATTGACTATTTTGGGGATGCCTTCATTCTAATTAGAATGAAGAAAGCCCCCCCAACATAGTATTGGTAGTTATTAGGCCCCTGTCTTAGCAACAGGCTGGCTGGAGGAGTCTTGAGGGACAAAGGCCGGTTCGTAGTTCTACAGCTCCCGTTCTGGCCTAAATAATTACCAACACTATTTTGGAGGTTCCTTATTGTAATTATAGTATACTGGGCCCCAGAACCCTATTGTAATTATTAAGGCTTCTATATAAAACGATGTCCAAGGTGTGCTGCAAGACCCAGGCAGTCACGCAGATCGGTTTGCCTTGATTTCACTAGCATGCGGCCTCAAGTGAGGCGGTTGCTGGAGTTGGTGATGAAACCGGTCCTAAACCCTAAACCCTGAACGGTCGCTTTCCCTGAGGCCGGCTCAGAAGCCGCCTTCGCCCGTGAACTCCTCAGAGAGTTTTCGGTGGCGTTGGGTTTAGGGTTTAGGGTTTAGGGTCTTCAGGATCTTTGCTTCCCTGCCGGCAGGTAGGGTTATGGAGTCGAGATCAAGGCCACAAAGCCCTGTTCCTCATGGCGGCCCCAAACAGCCAGCCCATAAAACCCTACAGAGAGCCTTGCGAGTCGGATTCTAATGGTTCCGAAGGTTCTAAAGATTAAAGACCCACCCCCCCAAAAACCTTAAATCCCTAAACCCTGAACCCTAAACCCTGCCACCCCCTCCCACATCGTGGTGACTGGTGATCTTCCAATCACACCTCGACACTGTATACCATATTGCACAAAGTTGTGTTACTAGACTTCGTCCTATCCTATTATGTTTGCTTGTGTTCGGGATCGAGGATTGGAATCCGTCGGCGTAGCTGTTATCTAGCATCCCAAGCCCTGCCCGACAATGCAACGGCAAAGCACTCTGCTTACGCAGGGCATTGCGAGAACGGAAGGACATCAAGAATCTCTCTCACATAAATCCATCCTTTCTAATGTCCAGGCTGACAATCACTGTTTCAGTCAACCTTGTGGTAATCGTTATAGTATCCCTTATAGTAACCCTTGTAGTATCCCTTATAGTATTCCTTGTAGGAGTCCTTACACCCTCAGGTTTCGAAACGAAACCCTAAAGCCCTAAACCCTAAACTTAACCCCTCAACCCAAAACCCCTAAACCCCTAACCCCTAAACCCTAAACCCCGAAACCCTCGCGCAGAGGCCGGTGCCGCGTCCCGCGCTCCCGCCCCGGCGGCCTCGGCGTCCCTTCCCTCCGTCAGCCCCAAGAGCTCCATGGAGATGCCCAAGCCTCAAAACGTGTGAACGAGTGTGTGTACTAGATATGTATGTACATGTATATAAGTGTGCGTCTATATATATATATATATATGTATATGAGTGTATATGAGTGTCTGCATGTATGTATATGTATATGTATATGTATGTGTACGTGTATTTGTATATACACATAAACATTGGGTTTTCCACAGTCATACATTTTAAACAAAAACACACACACATACATATATATATATATATACGTGTGCATCTAACTTGTATATACGATGTATTCTATGTTTGGTTATGAGTAGGTCTTTATATCGCCTAGAATTGATCTGAAACACTGTGTGTATGTGGTACACACGCACGCATGCACATATGTATGTGTATGTTTTGAATATACAAGTATGTATTATCCATATAACAAACATAATGAAGGTTTAGATTTAGGTCGCATGTACTATCTGTGTAGTAGACATAATATAGGTTTAGCGGGTTTAGATTTAGGTGCATTCGATTTCTGTTGGCAGTCGTTCTTGTATCTGGTGGTATCATCGCGTGACCGTCGCTGCTTTCACCGCCGCGCCGTGTCTGCTGACGTCGGTCATGCTAGCGTAGCAGCCACAGACGAAATCGCAGGAGACGTAGCTAAAGCCCGTAGCCAGTCCTCAAGCGGCACCACGAACCCAACATGTCCAGATCCCTGCCGAGCTTTAACAGCCTCAGCCATTTGACAGAATCAGAGAGAGCTCAACCTTTGGTATTTTGGAGTCAAGCTCGGAAGAGAATCATGGGTAGTTTTCTAAAACAGGGTCCCTTTTGGGGTCCTTTTTGTAAGGGTGCCGTACCCAGAAGGGACCTTAGTTTCGAGAATTACCCTCATATCAACAGCAGGGGAAGGCTCCGAAGCCCCAAAATTCTGGAGGTTGCGGCAGCTCAAGTCGCTGAAGAGGCATCCTACCGTCATGACTCAGTGCCCCCGTTCGGTTTAGGGTTTTGGGTTTAGGGGTTTAGGGTTTAGGGTTTAGGGTTTGGGAAGAATCGGGGACTGAAACCCTAAGCCCTAAAAAGATCGGGTCCAGGGTTGGGAATTTTCCGGGGCATTTTTGTCAGATTTTGGGTCGTCGTGACTGAGCCAGCTGAGTTCCTACCGTCACCGAGTTAAAGAAACCCCTTGTGGAGCCAGGGGAGCTCTTTTCGTCATCTGACAGGGGGTTTAGGGTTTAGGGTTTAGGGTTTGGGGTTTGGGGTTTGTTTTAAGCTTTGGAAGGTTTGCAAACCAACAGCCCCACATCCAGAGCAGAGCTTGCACCCACTTCCAGCAGGTACGTCTCCGAAAGGGTGCCCCCAGCTCTGTTGCAGAGCCTCTTCAGCAAATCGCCAATTGAGGCATCCTCTCGGATTTGTGCATGGGGGTTTCAGAAAATAGGGGACCCTAATATAGTACCCCAAATAATAGGATCCTTCTTATAAGGACCCCAAAATAATGTACCCCTGTATTTTCGGAAACCCCCGCATGAAATGTTCGCTTGCAGGCTTGACCTGTTGGGCTAGGCAGGTCCAGTTCGAATTGGTCGCCTTGTCGGGGAAGGTTCCTTCTGGACAATTCGGTGTCTTATTTCCACCATGTATGGTTCCTTCTGGTTGTCTTCGGGTCTCTGCAGTCGAGAGGGTTTGAACGATATCAGCCGTGGATAGATTGGTAAGTCCGGCATAGGCAACGCATGAGACACTGTGCCATATGTATCCAACAACAGCTCATGTTTCTACGTCCATGTAATATGGGGGTCAATGACTGCCGCTAGTACTCCATGATAGTCCCGAATGTACTGATTGTAGTATCATATGCCCAAAACCCTATCCTGCTAACCTAAACCCTAAACCCTATCCTACTGCTGTCAGGGCATGTCAGGGCCCCATTTTGTTGAAACCTGATGAAAGCATTGCAAAACCAACCCTAGGAAAACCATGGTGAAACCCTATTCTGGTTACAAAGGCCTCAAGGGGATCTCGAGCTGCCTTTTGCGTGATTTTTCAGGTAATGCAGATGACCTCCTAACTTGTGGCACCATCTGTGTTGTTTGTGTCGCTAGTGTATATTCACTCAAGTCTGTTTGAAGTTCCCGCCGTCCAGACCCCGTCCTGTCTGAGGGCGATTTGGAGCATGCATCGCTGTCTCACTCTTTGCTAGCAATTGTCAAGTTTCTGTCTCGCAAAGGATGCTGGTCCATGACCCTAAACCCTAAACCCTCAGCCCTAAGCCCCTAAGCCAAGCCCTGAAGTCTGAAGCCAAGCCCTTCATACATTCGTGACAGGCAGACGATCTCGCCCTGGTACTGGAGTGCTTGAGGACCTTCTTGCTCCACGGTTTAGGGTTTAGGGTTTAGGGAGGTTTCAACTGCCAGTGGTACTGGCTATACGGGAAGATCTCTGAGCCCTAAGCGCGATTGGCTTAGTGGCATCATTTCAAGAAGTGTGCTGCTGCGCGTCCCTTTGTCGAGGATCGCAAAGCGCCTGAGCCCTACACCCAAGAGGCCCCAGACCCGCTGTATGTACGACGAAGACATGCCATGGATAGATAGACTGATACATAGAAAGATAGGAAGAAAGAAAGAGCGATAGATAGACAGACAGACAGACAGACAGACAGACAGACAGACAGACAGACAGACAGACAGACAGACAGATAGCTGGACAGATTGATGGAAAGATGCACATGTTCATAGATGGATAGATAGATAGCTAGATAGATAGACGGATAGACAGGTAGACAGATAGATAGTCAGATAGAAGATAGATCGATAGAAAGATAGATCTATACATAGGTAGATAGATAGATAGATAGATAGATAGATAGATAGGTACGTAAACAGTTAGATAGATCGATGGATGGATCGACAGATAGACAGATAGATAGTCACATAGTCATGTAGTTAGCAAGCAAGCAGGCGAACAAGCAGGCAAGCAGGCAAGCAAGCAACCACTTGAGGACCCCTAAACCCTAAACCCTAAACCCTAAAACCCTAAACCACTTGGGCACGCAAGCAAGCAAGCTAGCAAGCTAGATTGCTAGATCGCTGTACGGGTTGTTTGGTTGATACAATTAAATAGGCAGACAGTTAAATGCTGCGACATTTGTAGATGTCCATCGTGCGTGCACAGCTATATGCATATTTGTATGATGCATGCATCCTTTCAGGCATGGAAGGATGGATGTTTGTGTACGTACGCGTAAGTAGGTAAGTAGGCTCGGGAGATAGGTATGCACAGGCAGGTAGGTAGGTAGGTATGTAGGTAGGTATGTATGTCTGTGTCATGGACCTGTAGAACAAAAAATAAGTACAGAAGCGAAAGCCTCTCTACATGTACAGGTGTCTCATTATCCGTCTCTATCTCTTTGTTTATCCATCTCTGCAATGTACATCTTCAGGACCGCAGCTGTCGCCGAGGCTCCCATGCCGCCAGCGACGGTTGGAGAGTACCTGCAGCAGTTGCTCAGGCCGAGCGCAACTCCTGGCTTTTGGTGTCTCTTCTAGCAACCCTTACGGTAACCTTCATAATTTCGGTTTAGGGTTTAGGGTTCATAATACCCTTCGTCGTTTGCCTTTTTGTAACTCGTTTTTTCATGAAGCCCTGTAAATCCAGCCCGCTGCCCCCGAGGACGCATGCGGCCGAGACGCAGTTTTCCATGCTGAGCACCTCCGAAAAACAGGTGGTACCTAGGGTTGAGGGTTTTGGGCTCAGGAGTTTTGGATTTACGGTTTAGGGTTTAGGGTTGAGGGTTTTGGGCTCAGTCAGGCATTTTGGATTTAGGGGGTTTCGGGTGTGCGGCTTTGGGAGAAGGCTTCGGGGAGGTAGGAAGCTGGAAGCCAAAACGAGGGCTGATCCTTAAGCCCAGGTTGGGGCCCTATAAGCACTCTAAACTCGGTTTAGGGTTTAGGGTTTATCACTAAGCCCTAGACCCAAACCAGCCCCAAACGCTGAATTTTGATCCTGGAACCCTCGCTACCCGACACCGAGTTCGCCGCATTGTTCCCAGGCCGTACTGTTTGTCTTGAAGCCTGCGATTCACTGCACCGCCCTATGCCTTTTTAAAAAAATACTCGAAATACTTACAAGCCTTGTCCTGAAGGCACCTGTATTCGTTAAAGACCCATGGCCTGGCGATACTGTTAAGTTTGGAGCCTTGCACCCACGCTACTGGAGGTAGAGTTTAAACGGTTTAGGAGTGTGAATTTCTTAGTTTGGGCCGGGTTTTGGGTGTTTTTTTGGAATCAGGTGTTGGAGCTGTGAGATTGCGACAGACATCCTACATGCAAGTATCGTTTCCATCGGAAGTTAAGTAGCTTCGCAACTAGAACTAGAACAGGTAGACCCTAAACCCTAAACCCGCCTAGTTCAGAACAGAAGGACGAAGCACTGGTAAAGTGCGGGATCTCTTTCAAGCGGTCCCTGCAGCTCCAAAACATGAAACTACGAATTTAGAAGCCCGAAAAGTGGTAACAGTTATTCCTTAGGGTTCCTTGGCATAAATATACTAGAACCGAACATACCTCAAAACGCTATTCTGTCCATTTAAGCCCCAGTACTGCCCCCTGAACACCCATAATCCTGACCCCGAAGCCTTCAGTCCTCAAATCTGGGGATACTATAGGGGCCTTAAGAGTTACCTATCTTAGTTTTAGGGGCTCCTTATTATGATTATAGTATAATGGTCCCCAAAACCCTATTCTAATTATTAAGGCTCCTCTATTACTCCCTCCTCTCGCTAGATCGTGCGGGAGCTCATAACCCTCGCGCGCTGGCCTCGGGTATCGACTGCTCCCATCTCTGACACAGGGCACACGTTGGGCTATAGGGTTAAAGAATGTTCAACATGTCTCTCCCGCTCTAGGCATGTATTCGGGTGAAGTTGTGTGTGTGTGTGTGTGCAGATGTTTCTCTACATGCGTATAAATAAATAAATAGGTAAACAAATAAATAAATAAATAAATAAAGAGAGAGAGAGAGAGAGATATATATATATATATACATACACATGTAGATAGATACACATTTACATAAGGTACATGCACCGAAGCCGCAGGCAAGAAACCCGCAGCTGTGAACGCTAGCGACTGCCGTTATCGACCATAAAGCTTACCCTACCAGCCTGACAAACTCCAAACCCTAGCACCCTGACACTGAGGTGCCCACCGGTCATATCCCCCGAATACTAGCCTGCAGCTGCTTCTATCCTTGACCCAAGTAATTGCCTGCTTGATGGGTGCTTGCACCCGTCGCAAACGTAATACTCCCGCAACCCTAGTTCCTAATCCCCAGGCCAAAACCTCAAATCCTAGACTCCCAGACCCTAAGCCTTACAAACCTTAATCCCTAAAGACCCGAAACCCCATACACCCTCAACCACACATTACATCCTAAACTAAACCCTCAAACCCCCAATCCCCGAAGCTCTAGCTCACATGAGCTTCTCGTTGCATCCTGCTCAGCCGCTCCGAAAATAGGCTCGAACATGGCAAGACACACAGCTGTCCTGACTACAACTTTTCAGGCCTTAGAGAGTTTGTTTTGAGTTTGTTGTAGGGTTGTAAAGGGCTTCATAGAATTTTGCTAAGAGGTTTACAATTTAGGGTTTAGGGTTGGCAGAGCTGCTGCACACATGTGCGCACAATGGCGTCGCATGCCGGGAAAACAACCAAACGGACAAACCCGAGTCGAACTTAGAAGAAGACACCACCAGCAGCAACAGCACCAGAATCAGCAGCACCATCACCACCACCAATGACACAAACAGCACAAACAGCACAACACGCAACAACAGAAACAGCAGAATCCAGCAAGAAGCACAACAAAGCAAACACGTCCCACGAAGTTGGCTGCGCCAGCACGTAGCTTGCATCTGCTGTAGTATCCCCAGCTGAGCTTCGCAATGCTCCGTACCTACTTGACCTCCACCCCGGTGCTGGAGGGGACCCGGCTCCGCTTCGCCGTGTCGGTGACGGATGAGATGTTTATGAGCACCGGCTGTCCAGAGTAATGTTCTCGCTTTGAGGCTGGCGCAAGGCCTGCAAATTGAAAGCGACCGACGCAATCCCTAAGCGACCGAACCCAACCCTAAACCCTAGATCCCTGAATCCCTAAACCCTAAACCCCTAAATAAACCCCTAAACCCCTAAATCCCTAAATCCCTAAACCCTAAACCCTAAACCCTAAAGCCTAAGTTCGAGGCCAAGCACCTTTAGCAACACCGCAAAGACCAACTGAGGCCTCTACCGGGTGACTTCTCTTTGGACCTGAGCCTTAGAGATAGCAAGGCCGGACAAGAAAGCGGGGTGTGGGCTTCAGGGTTTAGGGTTTAGGGTTTTTGGTTTTGGAGTTTAGGGTTTAGGGTTAAGGCTTTGGAGTTTACGGTTTAGGGTTTTGGGCTTTGCAGTTTAGGGTTTAGGCTTTGGTGTTCAAGGGGGGAGTCAAAGCATCATTGATGGTCCTGTGCAAAAGCAGGGTCTGCTTTTGGATTCAGGGCCATGAGCCATCGTCGAGACTTCGTTTTTTTTTGGGTTCAGGGTTTAGGTGTTTAGAGTTTCGGGTTTAGGGTTTAGGCTTTTGGGTCTAGGGTTTGGGTGTTCAGTGTTTAGGATGTCGGCATTTTGGATTTCTGATTTGGCTTGGAGGTTTCAAGGGCTACCCGAGCCCCCAGCACCGGAAGCCTCGGATAAACCCTGCACGCGAATTGAGTGTTTGCAGGCTGGTCCTACCAAGGTGACTCGCATGCCCCAAACATAGGGGTCACTATAACGAGTACTTGCAAGAGGATCCCCTTATACTCCATCTACGAACACAATTTAATGTAGCTACGTTTAGCATAAGAAAGCATCATCAATGTTTAAGGCCTATCTATCAAATCCGTACAGCATCCTGAGCCCTGTACCCCCTTCTATAAAAAGGCCCTAACAGAGACCAAGCCCCATATGTCCTAAACCCAAAGGGCACGCGGCTGGCTGGCCTACGGGACGTGCAAGTGACCAGCTTCCGTATCTGTGATGGGCTGGAGCTGGCCATTGACTGTGCCGTGCCGGAGTCCGTAGTCGGGCAGGCCGCGGAGGGTCGAAAAGCACCGGTAAGGACTACCAGAGTCGGTTGGTTTTCGGTTTTCGGGTAAAGATGCCGGACAAGCGGAACTCTGGGTGCTGAGATGTGCGCAAGAGTTTTGGGCATAGATTGCGCTTGAGCCCAGAACCAGCCCTGAGCTCCACATAGGGGCCTAAATAATTACCTATACTATTCTGGGGTTCCGTATGGTTCCTTATTCTACTTATTATAATATACCCCAAAACCCCACTCTGATTATTAAGGCCCTTATATTAGTGAGCAGACAAGGATGCTTGCCTTCTGGTTGCCGCGCAGACGGAGAGAGACAGCGAAACTGGGACTGGCAGCCGAGCCCGGTCAAGGTCCCCAGCTCGTTGCTCCCTTACTGATCTTCGGAATTAGGTTTTGCTTTTCTTATAATCTAACTCCAGGGGATAAATAAGAACAGAATGTTTATTCTGGTTCTAAGGGCTGCTAAGGCTCCAAGTGCAGGGTCCAGGCATCAGGAAGCTGCAATGACAGAGCGCTTCCGGAAGCACAGCGGCTAGGCGACATTTGGGCAGTTCATGCAGAGGCACTGCATGGCGATGCGGTTCTGTCCTGCGAATATCCGCTGTCGAGCCGAGAGGACGAGCACTGTTTTCGCTGCTTTGCATTGGGATCCCATCTCCTCCGCATAAGGGAGGAGATCTCCAGTGCCGATATGCCCACAGGGGGACGTCTCTGGGATGCTGGTGTAGTCCTGGCTCACTGGCTCGCGAGCTTGGGGCCAAACGCCGCAGAACTGCGGGGAAAGGCCGGAAGGGGGGGGGCGCACAGGATGCCTGAAGCCCTTGGCCTCTACGTAATCTAGGGGGCCTTAACACTTAGAATAGGGTTTCGGGGTAGATTATACTATAACTACAATAAGGAACCCCCAAAGTAGTATAGGTAATGTTTAGGCCCATACATTGCAGGCCGTCCTCGAGCTTGGAAGTGGCTGTGGGCTGCCCGGCATCGTGGCCGCAAATCTCTTCGCTTCGAGGACGGTCTTCACGGACAGGCAGCCGGTTCTGCAGCTGGTGAAGCAAAATGTCGCGACGAACTGCCCGAATCAGAACACCAAAGTCCTGGAGCTGGATTGGGTGAGGAGGGAGCACTGGCAGCAAGTCAAGAGCCAGTGTGGGGATGCCTTCGACATCATTTTGATGTCAGACTTGCTCTATACATCAACGGCTGCCTCGAAGGTAAAGGACACCCTGCTCTTCTTCTCGAAGCCTGGAGACTCGGAAAGAGAAGTACAAGGTCTCAAGGTTTAGGGTTGAAGTTTCTGAGAAAGCTGAAAGTTGGGGTTGTGGTATAAGTACCAGAGACAGCCATGAAAGTCAATGAAGAGGCCTAAATCATACGATTTCGGGATTCCTCATCCCAAAGCCCTACCCTAAACCCTAAACCCTAAGCCCTAAACCCAAAGCCCTCTTCTGACTATGGAGGCCCCCTTCAATTGGAGTTCTAGTTTTCGAGCTCCCGAAGTCCCAGGAACGATGGTTTTCCTGGCGCACAAGCCCCGCATGGAGTCCTTCCCCGGCTCTGAGAGCCAGGAGTACAGCTTTGGGTTTTTGGGTTTAGGGTTTGGAGTTTTGGGTTTAGGGTTTTGGTTTTGGGTTTAGGGTTTGGGGCGTTTAGGGTTTCGGGTTTAGGGTTTTAGGGTTTCAGGGTTTAGGGTTTTGGGTTTAGGGCCGTTTAGGGATTTGGGCCAGGAGCCCTTCAACCCGCTGGCGCTGGAGTCCACCCTAGGCCCATGGTTCGAATCCACCCGTGTCTTGGTTTTATAATATGCTTAAAAGGCTTTTATGTCATAGGATATGATATTTTTATAACATACTAAGTATAGAGGACCATAATAAAACATTCTATAGTATGGTATGAGATTTTTTGATATAGTCATAGTATTGATGCCGTGACGTTGCGCAGTGATGAATGAAGAGGTCCGCTGCCAAGCCGAGATGATCCCATGCAATGAAGGTTTAGTACTTTTGATGATATAAATCCTGCATTACCTTAAAGACCCTAAACTGGGAATTATGGTATATTCCTGATTATGGGTAATGCAGGATTTATATCATAAGCCGTATTTAGGGTTTAGGGTTTATGGCTTTGGGCTTTGATCCCCAGCTCCGGCAGGGCACCCTACGAGCCCAATAGCCCTATCATAGCACGAAGACATAGAAGTTTGGGACTCAAGGACGAACCTGGGTTTAGGGTTTAGGGTTTAGGGTTTAGGGTGTCAGTTTCTGTCGTTTCTACCATATCGATGGTTCTTTCACGATTGTTCTACTCGAACCGCAAGATGCTGCTCTTGTGTTTTACTGTCATTCATACGCGAGTTCCAGACGGAGAATCGCAGTGCAGAGCCCGACATAGCAGCAAAATCCTCAAGGAGTGTATCTAACCCCTAAGCCCGAAACCCAAAACCCTAAACCCTAATCCCTGCTCCCTGAATCCGAACCCTCAAGCCCAAAACCCCAAAACCCAAACTCTGAAAGGAAGCCTTAGAGGAAGCCTTCCGGGAACTTTGAGAAACTCTACACCGTCTTCGTCTTGTTATTATGTTTATTATGATCATTGTTGTTTGTGTTCGGTTCTTCATGTTTGATTATCATCACTGTTATTTCTAGTTTCGGTCTTACTACGATTATTCCTACTATTTTCTAAGACTGCTAGTATTGGCTAGTCTCAGGCATCCTCAGCTTCGGCATGGAGCACTGCCCGATCCACCTCTTCCGCATGACCCGGTGGAAGTCCTGAAAAAAAGAGAGCAGAGGACAAAATCCTCTGAAAGGCTTTTGCAGTTCAGGGGCGTAGGGTTCAGGGACTACGCCTCAGGATTGAACTCTTCAGCCCTTCCCCCTGTATCTTCTGGAAGCTGAGTCCGCTAGGGAGATGGCTGCCAGGATCGAGCCTAAACCCTATGGCTTTAGGGTTTAGGGTTTAGGGTTTAGGACCCTAAACCCCTAAACCCCCAAGCCCCTAAACCCCTCAACACCTCTGAGATGGGACCTTTCAGTCTGCGAGTTAGGCCACCCTGAAGTTAACTGAGTCTTGACATGGTACATCCGTCTGCATCATGTTGGGCAAGAAAATGGCCAAGAGTAGTAATGTAGGGGCCTTATTATAATTACCGTGCAATTTCAGTATGTTATACCCCCAAACCCTATTATACTTCGTAGGTTCAGGGTTTCTGGTTGGAGCTCTGCTTCGTCGCGTCTGCATCTCGTCTCACACCATCACAACACCCCCCCAAATCCCCTAAACTCCGAAGCACGAATTCCTAAATCCTTACCCTACGAATTCCTACATCCTAGCCCTACGAATTCCTAAATCCGAACCCCACACCCTGAACCCCGAAACCCTGGGAAAAGCGAAGAAATGTTCCCCAAGGCCTTCGCCAGACCAGGGCGAGCTGGAGAAGCGCTTCAAGCGCGTCTTGAGTTGATCCGAGGTGCTTTGCCCGGGTTGCTGTTCTTTTGGAGTTTTGGGAGGGGGGGGGGGAGGGGTGGGAAGGGGGGGTGGTGAGGGTACGTGGATTGTTGCGAGAGGGTTTGACGTCAAATAACCGCCAGTGGCACGAGCCTGTCCGAATATAGGGGTGTTAGTACTTGGAATAGGTTTTGGCGCCCATTGTACTATAATCATAAAAAGCAGCCCCCAAAATAATATTTGTATTCTTTTAGGCCCTATCTTACTTGCAAAGCTGACGATTTGCAGGGTAGCCAGATATACAGCTTCAGGTCGCGAGTTTACTGTGGGGATAGTTGGCTGAAAGCTTCGTTCACGTGTTTAGCCGCATGTTCTCGTGGATGTTGCGGGAGCAATGATGCATAGGTCGTCAGTCTGGATCTCCCCATAGCCCTGCCACAGATCACACGATGAGGGTTTAGGGTTTCGAAAGCCTAAACCCCAAACTTGGGCAACTTTCCAACTGAGGTTCTGCCCACGATGCAAGCAGCGGCAGCAGCAGCATGCGTAGGTGGAGTCTCGCGGCTCTGCGACGGAAGCCCGTCGAAACCCAAGGTTTAGGGTTTAGGGTTCCAAGAACCGACAGCCTTGCATGCTGCCGGGCACCGTCTTGCAGATGGCTTGCACGTGCCCCGGTAATAGCCCGGTGCATCCGTCGTCGGACTCTGAGGACCCCAAGAAGCTTTCCAAAACTCAGATCTACAAGCCATGGCACTAAAACTTGGTGGTTGTCGTCAGCTCGGAGGCTATCTATCCAATTATCTATGAGTCTATGTCTCTGTCTATCTATCTACCTATCTATCTATCTATCTATCTATCTGTCCATCTATCTAACTATCTGCCTATCTATCTATGTGTCTATGTATCTGTTCTTCTGTTTATCTAATGAATATGTGTACATATTAAAATGCCCACATGCATATACATACATTATCTCCGTCCTACCTCTATCTTATATTCAAAATATCTTTATGTTGTTGCCTTGTGTGTCATCGTATGTTTCAGATCATATTGTATTTGTTAGTGTAACTATCTTATTTTGCCTTATGTCACATTATCTTATCTTGTCCCGTATTGCCTTATCTTCATCGTAGCTTGTGTTAGCTAAGCTTGTCTTGCCACGTTTTGTGTTATGTAACCTTTTCAGTCTAGCCGAATTTAACCTAGTCGGTTGATTGCGAATGGAATCTAGTTCCATCTCGTCTAATCTCACTGATCTCTTCTAACCCAACCTAACCAGGTCTGCATATGCAGTTCCACGATAATGTACGCATGCATGCAGGTGTGCATGCATGCATGCATATGTACATGTGCGTGTATGTATGTACGTATGTTGTATGTATGTATGCATGCATGTATGCAACGTATGCATAAGTGCATAGTATATGTATAACCTTAAAAAAGCCCTGAGGCCAGGGGACTCTCGGCGTTGGGCTTTGGGCGGACCTTGCCCACGTTAAACGGCAAGTAAAGCATTGATGTAGACCGTAGACCCGAATTGATAAACCATCTGATCCCCTGTGTGTATTTATAATAGTTGTATTTATACATGTGTGTATACAAATATATATATATATATATATATACACATACATATATATGCACGCCATACATACATCTGCAACGGACCTCCCATTATGACCACTGTTCGAGGGATGGACTTAGATTTACAACGACCTCCGACGCAGCCCTGCGCATACCGCAAGCCAATCGGAAACCTGAGCATTTGCACACTCTACGTCCCTAAACCCTAAACCCTAAACCCTAAACCCTAAACCCTAAACCCTAGTTATGTCTAGTGGATCTTGAGGTCCTTTGTGCATGAGCCTGCATGTGCAGAAAAAGCGTTTATGGTGGCTTTCCCGAGCATTGACATCCGGTTCTTCCATCCGAATCTTTGCAGTCCGACATTCTGTTGCAATCTTCAGACGGCGTCTAACAGTGCAGGGTTTAGGGTTTAGGGGTTAGGGGTTTAGGGCTTAGGGCCCCCCCCAACATTCTATACAATCGTCAGACGGCGTCTATCAGCTCCCTCACAACTAGCAACAACACTTCTTCATATGTCCGATATAGAGACAGCCGAAAACCCTACACCCAAAGCCCTATAGAACCCCCACACCAGTTTCCAGAGCTTGCACTCCAAATTAATCTAGCAGCCTTGATAGTTTGAATAGGGTTTGGGGGCCCATCATACTATAGTTCTAATAAAGAACCCCCCAAAACCCTATTCTAATTATTAAGGCCCCTAAACCTAATAACCCTTATGGTAGCCCTTATAGCAACCCTTTCAGGAACCCTTTAAAGGAACCCCCCAAAGCCCTATTCCAATTATTAAGGCCCCTACATTACTCTGTCCCACGCCCCTGGAGGGAACTTTTGCAGGAACTTGCGCTACCTGGAATCCTACAGTCCTTCTGTGTTCAGCTTTGAAAAGCCCTAAACCCTAAACCCTACAGACCCTAAACCCTATAGACCCTAAACCGTAAACCCTAGACCCTGGACCCTAAACCCTAAACCCTAAACCGGAAAGTCCTGAGCTGCATAAAGCACCGAAAGCCCTCAAGCGAGCCTTCATCAAGAAGATCTTCCGGTCCCAACCTCAGTGTCGTGCCATGACCATTATTACTTTTCCTGTTGTGATTGAAACAAAAGTCATTATTGTTATTTCTATTATCATCAGTGTTGGTACTATTAGTATTAGCATTCGTATTAGTATTGGTACTGGTAGTAGTATCATTATTGTTATTATCACTAAAACTATTTTTATTGTCATTACTACCATGAGTACTAGCAACTCATAGGCGAGATGTAAACAACAACTTCCCGAGAGCGACCAAAGCATCAGGGTTCTGCTTCTGTGTAGCAAGACATGCCAATGCACGTTTTGAGACAGCGGGGTCCAGAAATAGCTAAAGCCGGTGGTGGTAGTTTCGCTAGCAAGCAAGCAAGCAAGCATGCAAGCATGCAAGCCTAAGCCGTGCAAGCTCGCTTCAAGATGACATCCTTCCAGAAACAGCAGAACGGGTATGGATCGTTGCACAACTCCTGATACAGACATGGTGGTTGCAACCCCCCATTACCCTATATATATATATATATATATATATATATATATATATATAGCCCCCCGTTCACTGTTTTAGC
>CAJNDV010036030.1:66013-76638 GCA_905221635.1 Symbiodinium sp. CCMP2456
ACCAACACCAAAAGAACAGAAAGCCGCACCTTCAAGGAGGCTTCAAGGAAGCCTCAACTCAAGGATTGCAAACTCAAACAAGACGCAATCACCAAACAAAACAAAAAGACGCCACACGAAATCGACTTGCCTCTCACACAAGCCGCTGTCTGGAAGGTTCTGCGACGGAAATAAAATGAGCAAACCAAAATGAGAAAAGAACAAACTCAAAAACAAAACGTAACATCAAAAGAAGAAGAAGCTACACGAAAGAAAGCCAAATCAAGTAAAACGCAGTCGCCAAAGAAAAGAAGAAGAAGCCACACGAAATCGCTTTATGGGGGGTTTTGCGAGGAAAATACAAGAGACAAGAAGAAGGAAGGGAAGCAAACGCAAGCACCAACGCTAAAAGAATGGAAAGCCACACGAAACTTTGATCAGCGCAGTTACACCGAAGAAAGGAAGAAGAAGCACGAAATCTCTAGAGGGGGTTTTGCGAGGATAGAAGGTAAGGGAACAAAACGCAAGCACCACACCAAAAGAACAGAACACTTCTTCATTGCAGCATGGCACCTTTGTATGTCTGCCTCCAAGAATGTGCACAAGACAAAGAAATCGTTGAACATTTTCTGCAGCAACATTTTAACGTCGATTCCCAATTGCAAGCATGAGAACAGCCAATCTTTTTGTGACAGCACCGATGCAGAGATGCTTTCTGGCTTTCAACCCTTGAGCTCCCTTAATGCTCCCTTCGAGGGTCTTCGAAGGGGGGCTTCAAGGAGGCTAGTCAAGGGTGACCCCCTGAAGGGAGGTTTCAGGGAAATTTGAAGAAGGCTTGAAGGGAGGCTTGAAGAGGACTTGAGGGGACTTGAAGAAGACTTGAAGGCCTGAATCCATCTGAATTTTTGATCAAATTCAGCACTTCAAAACTCTGTTTGCGAAGTCGAAGTTTAAGCTTTCCAAGAGACGCAGTCTTTTGAAATGTCTAAGTTAGAGTTCGTGTCAACTCTGATCAAAGTTTCGTGTGACTTCTATTCTTTATTGGCGTGGTGTTTGCGTTTTTTCCCCTTGCCTTCTTTCTCTTGTATTTTCCTTGCAAAAATCCCGATTTCGTGTGGCTTCTTCTTCTTTTCTTTTGACTGCGTTTTTTCATTTGGCTCTCTTTTTGTGTCGCTTCTTCTTCCTTTGCTGATTGATTGCGTTTTGTTTGATTTTGTTCTTTTCTCATTTACCTTGCTCTCGTTTCTTTCCGTCGCAGCCTTCCGATCGCATGAAGCTATATTTGGAATCTGCGTCTTCAGCTGCGACACCCAGAGATTGGAGAAGAAACAGACCAAGCCAGACTCAGTCGGATTTCTCAAAGAACAAGTTACTTCAAGGAAGTCTGTGGACAATCTTATCATTGTGTGCAACATGCGCAGTATCACACTTCTGCTCGTTCGTCGCGAAAACGCTGTGTCTTTTTAGGTCGCTCGTTTGTCCGACGGTTTTTTGCCGACTCTTTTTTAGTTAGCTCTTTTAAGCTTTCACCCTTGCTGGAACCGAGCGCAGCAACAACTGTCACTGAGGCCCGCATGCGCCAAAAATTGTTTACGTTCCTGTTTCAGACGGTCTGGTGATGAGCATTCTTTTCCGACGATAGGGATAGTTATTGTCGTATCGTCTAAAGGATGCTGCATGGCTTGTTTGTTCCGATAAGACATGACAACAATGACAAAAACAGTTTTTGAATTTTTGTGAAGTTGTGTTAGATGAAAGCCACCATGTATTTTGCGGAACAGAAAGTGTCCGGATCGGTTTGTCAGGGATGATGCATTGTTTCGCAGCCATGTAGCGGTTGTGACCTACAACACTCGGAGTCGGAGCTGCGAGATGTACACATCTCCAGAATCAACCTTGGCTTGCGAACATCATATGTAGCAATGTAGCAGCAATGAAAAAGAAGCTGAACCGGTCCCGTTTTGTACTTGTAAACATCGACCAAATAAGAGCAGAACATGGCAAGGGCAAGCTGTTGCAACAGCCGCATGAGCAAGAACGGGGGCAAAAAACGCAAAACGAGTGTGTGTTGTTTTTACAATGGCATACGTTTGGAGAGTGATAGGCATGATCGGAAGGATTGAGCCAGCATGAAGCGCAATTGTTTGTTTGCTTGCTGTCGCAGCAAGGCAAGAGCTTTTCTTGCGCATCGATGTTCGTGGATGAGCAGTTCCCACCAGATGAATCATCGCTTTGGGGTGGAGATTCGTCGCAGCGGTGGTGCTATGAGAAGCTCGAGTGGCTCCGTCCGCACCAAATTTGCCCGATGCCAGATGGCCTTTTTGATGCAGATGCAAAACCAGGGACATGCAGTGTGAGACAAGGTTGCATTCCCGATTGTTACCTTGTCTCTGCAATTGCCCTTCTGGCGCAACAGCCTCATCTGGTACGCCGATTGTTTGTGGCTTACAAGCCGGAGGAAGGCCTGAATGTGACTAGAAGAAGTGCCTTTGTGTGATGCCGTTGTGGGGTTGTAGTCTAGCAGTATATTGCAGTATATTGTGGAAATCTACACATTTACGTTTTCTTTAGTTGAACGTTTCTTGTTTTCCCTGTCAGGAATTTGCACGGTCAAGCTATTCAGCGGAAGCTGGCAGAAGGTGACTGTTGACACATTGCTACCTTGTGTGAAACTGCGACCTGCCTTCGCTCATCATGACGGTGGAAGGGAGTTGTTTGCTTGTTTCCTTGAAAAAGCTTGTGCAAAGCTGCATGGCAGTTATGCTTGTTTGTGTGGCGGCCGTGTTGACGAATCGTTGTTCACACTCACAGCAGCACCCACCCTGGAGATAAGAGCCTCCATGCGTGAAGCTCTACTGGAAAAGCTGCAGACAAATGGTGAGGCGAATTTGCTGGCATGCGCAAGCGCATCAAGCGCGTCATCGACGTCTGGCCCCTTATGTTCTGTCTCTGCACTGCTCATCCGTCCTAACCATACGTACATTGTAAGATGCATTGGCGATATTGGCGGTCCGAATCCGAGCATCATGGTGTTAGACTTGAGTGCTGATGAAAGAGATGAGAAGCAGCCCGAATCGAGCATTGGAGAGATCTTGATGCACTTGGACGATTTTCTCCGGACGTTCAATCGACTGTTTGTTTGCTTTGTTGGACAATTCCACGCATCACCTTCTTTGCCTCGACACTCTGTGGATGTGGCCGTCACAGTGGGCAACGCAGGTGGTGCTTCATCATTTCCGACATTCGAAGACAATGCCATGTTTAGGATCGTGCCAGCATGCAAAATGCTACTAGCAGTGACCTTGTCACAGCGTGAAATTCCACAGACTGCTCGAGAGCTCAACATGTATGGACGGTTTCCTCTTCCGCAGATTGGCGTTACCGTTCTTCGTCAAGAGGTGTTTCCTGATGTTCCAACAGATGCGAAGAGCTGCACCCGCAACCGTCGCAAAATATTGCATCAGACCCCATTTGAAGGCAAAAGCCAGGCATCTCTTGTCTTCGAGGTTGAGAACCTTCCTCCAAACTTGGAATATCGAGTTGTTCCGTCTCATTATTTTCCTGGAGATTGCGGTTCAGGTCGATTCCAGCTTCATTTCACTTGGTCAGGCCCAGAAGATGGAGTCCTCATCGAAGAAATCACGGAGTGCTCTTCTGGAACTGATCTTAAATTTGCAGGGACTTTAGCTCCGGGTAACATGGCCATGTTCTCTTCCCAATCTCCGTCTTTCCGAGTTTGTAGCGCTTCGGCTCCGGTCCATGTCACAGCAACACTGACGCGTCGTCTCGAATCAACGCTTTGCTGGTGGAAGCACGATCCGTTGCAGGCATTGCTGCATGATCTTTTTTGTTTGTTTGATGCTGATGCCGATGGGTTTCTCTCTCGGGACGAACTGGCAGATCTGTCCTCTGGGTTATTGAGAAATGACTTGCTAAGCAAGAGTGCTGGAGGTTGCACGAAACTGCAGATATTCGCAAAGCGTTGTGATCAGTTGGCTCTTGACACCATCAGCTTTGGTCAGTTCCTGTCACAGAACCTGTGGTCTGGCCTTGCAATGAAGCATGATCTGGAACGGAATGCTCTCAGGATGAGAGATGCAGGCGACCGTAACTCGAGAGCTTTGCATAGTTTGGCGGCATGTGCTGCAGCAGATTCTTCTTATGCTGCAGTGGCTGCGTTGAACTGTCCGGCACAGTCGTTCCAAGATGCACGTGCTTCGCTGGCCAGAGGCTGTTCTGAGCTTCCTGTTTTGAGTGATGCGGCTGTATGGTCGACAAGTTACTCGATCCAGCAGCCGGAGTTTTACCTGTGTCCGGTTCTGCAGGGAAGTGCAAGTAGTGCAAGCTGCAGTTTCGAACTGCGCATTCAGAGTTCGTGCAGTGAGCTGCAGGTGGAAATGGCTGGAGATGCATGCTTCTAACCATGCTACTAAGGCAATGCATCTGGCACACATAGAATCATAGAATTATGATGAAAGCGAATTTTGTCTTTCGTTACTGGTGCTTTGCAGATGGCCCATAGCTTGCTTCAGAAGTCGAAAACCTTGCGATATGTGCGTGTTCCGCTGAGGGGATCACTGACTTGTTAGAACTCTAGGCGATTCAAGACGGTTGAGATGCCAGGTAGCCTGGGATGATAGACGACATTGTGACCGTCATGTCCTCACCAGATATGTAGCTATGCAAGGGGGGACATGCTGTGCGTTTTGGTCGCGCCAGTGGGCTGCCGCGGGCCCTGCCCGCGCAGCCCCGGGCGAGATGCTTGCTGATGGGACTTCAGCTGATGCTGCCACTTGGCTGGGAGAACTTGCTGCTTCGTAGAGCATGCTATAGATGTCCGATGATTTCGCGCAAGAGTGGATGGTGAGGCATTGTCAATGTGGATATACTTGCGGTATCAAGGCTGGGTGGGTCCTCTGCAGCAGGAAAACCAGGAGAGGCAGAAGGTTCGACTTTCTGTCAATCGCAGGCCGCCTTGGACCGACACCTGGCGAAATTTGCCGGCACTGAGTTCGAGCGCGAGCATGGTGTCGACCTCAATATGCCAGGGCTTGCAGCCTAGGAGTCTGGCTTTGGGAGGCCCCAGCTTGCCGGTTCCCAGCTTGCCAGCCAGAGGAGTGCGAAGTGTCGTGGCTTCGGTGTCGCGGCTTTGTGCGGGTTTGGCTCTTGCAAACGCGATATGAAGGCTCCACTCTTGGAGTTTGGCAAGGACTTCTATGAAAGCACCTGCCCCAAAGGGAAAAGGAGAACACCATTTGAAAGAGGCGTGCAGCCTAATTATTAGTAGACCGCCAGCATCCGCCAGCATAACACGGGTTGCCGCCTTTGCTCAGCCTGTCTCGAGCGTGGGGTAGCGCAAGAGGGGCAGGCCCGAAGGATTGCTGGCTTTCGCGGCAGAAGACAACCCACAGGAAGACTTAGCAACTAGTATAGTTAATCGCAGTCAGCTAGCAGTCCTCTAGACGAGTATCCTGTCGCACCTGAGAAGGTCTGCACCCCAGGCATATCGCTCGAAGTGAAAGTTGTTGGCCATTGGCATCTCTTGGCATCTCGTGAATCTCGTGGCCTTGGCGCGAGGTCACAAAGCCACGGGCTCTGGAACGATGGGATTTCAACTTCCTTTGCTCCAGTGCCAGCAGGATGTTGAGAGACTAGATGTCCTGCATGTGTTGGACGACAAGCCCTCGTGAACACCGCAACTTGGGCTACCCTGCCGCAGGACATCAGAGCTGGAAAGGATGTTCCAGCAGATGCTGTAGGCCACGCAGAGTCTTCCGCGGCTTCAGTATCGGGTGCACTACGTGAATATACATTGTGCAGGATGCAAGGATGCACCAAAAGAAAGTGCTGCGATGAACCCCGATAGCCGTGCGGACGCGAAGGGAACAAGGCGGATATAGAGTTTAAAACGGATGGGCATAGCTCAGGGTTTTTGTTGATGGTACCCTGGCCTAGGAGCTCGGACTCTGGAGGTTCTTGTCGAGATCGAGGCGCCGATTATGTTAGGGCTACGCTGGGACTTGTTGCGGGAACGGAGGCATCGACACTTCCGGGCCAGTGAAGCAGGTGCGGCTCGCGGGTGCATGCAGTGCAGCGGTGGTTGGAAGCTCTAGGCGTTAGTGGAGTGAGATAGTGGATGGTCCGCGATGGTCCGGTCATGTTGCTGCAGTTGACATGGTGTGCACCGGAGCCTCGTCTGAGCAGTTTGCTATCTTGCATGAAGGTTCAAACGTGCATACGACTTTCGCTCCATCCGCCGGAATCACATGACCAAGGCCTTGCCCTTTTCCAACTTGTTGATGTTTGCGCTGGCAGAGGTGGCCGCAGTCTCAGAATGAAGTCAGGCAACAAAATAACAGTGAAACAGTTCTTGTTCAAAGAGCCGTACTCACATCTCCAGATTTTTATCGTTGACAGGAGCGTCCACGAGCCCATCTCTCCCTCACGCTTTTGTGGTCTGTGTCATTTTTGCTTTTTCTTGATTGCTTCTGTACATTCGTCTTGCAGATTGTTCATAATGTCGGTTCAGCAGGCTTGGTTCTCGGTGCAGCAGGACAGCTGTGTCTCGTGGATTCGGTATCGAAGAGTTTGTGACAAGTTCCGCATGTCACTGTTATTGACATCAGGCAAAGGCTGCAGCTGCTCGCGGCCAGACACAGGCCTATGCAGTGCAGGAGCTCAATGTTTAAGCTGGTGTGACGGCTGCTCCAGGCGATGCAGAGCTGTCCCAAGTCAGCCTCTTGCCGAAGACTGCACTGCGAAGAGGCGCTTGGGAAGTCTGTGTAGTATAGCCTTTATAGCTTTGAAGTTCCGCTTGAGGCCGAAGTCGCGTCCAAGAAACGGTGCTCGCCTTATGCTGTGACATGCTGTGGCCTCTTTGCGCTGCTTCGCTCCTGCTTCTCTCCTGCTTTACTCTTGCTCCTTGGCTGCGCATCGATTCCTGGAGGCGCGTAGATCTGAAGCCTGATGGCGATGTGTTGACTCAGCGGAGTCCTGAGGGGTGCTGAGTCTCGGCAGATGCAAAGAGGGGATGCGAGGTGTACAAAGGACAGTCCAAACAGGTGCCGTGACGATCCAGTCCCTTGTCCAGTGAGAGACCGGACTGGAGGGACTGGCATCTGAACACGACGCCAGGGATCCTTGCGTAGCCTCTGACAAAGACTTGACAGATTCAGACACCAGCTTGAAGACATTCTGTCGAGGCTTTGTCTTTGTCATAGACGGGATAGGCTTGCGGTTTGAGCAGCCTCCGCTGGCTTACACTGGCAGGAGCTTCAAGTCCATAAGGCCAGCCTCAAACAGGGCGATGCCCAGTACCAGGCATGTACAGTGTTGTAACATTACGAGGATTATGCAGAAAGGGACACATCACGGCAGCCACATTGCCAAAGTCACATTGGCGCTTGGACAGCGGTCTTGGCGCGCACGACTCGGCAAGGTTCTTTATGTGATGACTTGCCGGGTCCACAGGGAAAGCAGACGCGATTCTGACAAGGCATCTGTCCATGCAGAGAACTGTGCAACTTCGTTGTGTTTCTTGAGGTCCCCCATTACTCAAAAAGGCAGCCCGTCCGACTGCATGGGCCGAACATCGACGATGGTAACCATGAAGCCGGCCATGGCTGCTGGGTGCTTAGAATTGGAAGCTTTGGAAGCCCAAACAAACGGAGACGAAGCCGAGAAGACCTGATACAGGGCGCACGCTCCTACAGGGCACGTCTCGTCCTGTCCAAGAGCCGCATTAACTTCGTGACTGCACTTGGAGAACTGGAAAGGCAAACAGTTCTTGAAAGATAGGTCGTTTCCTCTGATGTATGCAAGTTTTAGTTTGCTGTGCTTTAAAGACTTGGTGCACACTGGTAGCATGGCACTCAGGACTCGATGGCCCTGGCCTCAATACCAATTCCGATTGCGCCGGTGGAAGAGGATGGTCCAGGCGGTTCAAGTCTGGAAGGTCAGACTACTTCTGGTACGTCACGCACAGAGTGCCAACAAAGCACGCGAGCTGCCTGTCTAGCAGCAATTGTTGCAGCTAGAAGCTTTCATGGTCTTGATCCGTTTTCCTGGAAACCTGTCCTTCTTGAGGCCTGGCTGCCCCGCCGAAGCTGATCCAGGCTGAAGGAATCTGAAGGACTTCAGGAGGGTCCGATACATTCTGTCGCAGAGGTTTGACAGAGCTCGGATTCCGACAAGCAGCTGCACTTGCCGAGAGGCTGGAGAAGGAGCTGAGGCGAGGCTGTGTCGCGATGAGTGGATGAGTGCACCTCAGTCGTCTGGCTTGCCAGGTCTGTGAAGCTTCCACACCTCACCCTGGTGTCTTGCACTCATCCTACCGGACTTCTGCCACTAGTGGCACTAGCGCGTTCTGGTCTCCGAAGGTCGAGTCCGATGAGGCCACAGTGGAATCAGAATGGCACCAACAAAATAAGCAGATCTGAGAAGGCGCTGCGTCTACACCATCCGGCCAGCAATCCAGGCTTTGCAGCCCCAGGCCGAGGTGGCAGAGACTACGCCTTCGGCTTCGTGAGTGTCATCTCGGTTTTTGCTGTCCCTGTCAGCATGCTCTCTGTCATGGTGGAAGTTACGAGTTCGGCTGTGCCGGAGGCTGAGCAATATGGTTTATGAGCTGATGAAGTCTGTCAGTATAAATCAAGCCTGGAGGCTGGCAAAGTTCATCCTGGATCAAGTCTGCACGAGTTTTTGCAGGAGTTTCCCGAGTTCTCGTGTCGCCCTTGGTTGAGCATGCACAGGGCTCCCAGTCGCACCGAGCACGAGCAGCGTCAAATAGAAGCCGTGCAAGCATGCAAGCATTGTTTTCGCAGCCAAGGCACGGTGGTACTAAATCAGACTGGCCCGTCTGTCAATTTGGTCAACGAGTTCTTGTCGCAATCCGAACCTCCACGCCTCGTCCGGACTGGTCAGTTGCAGTCAGAGCGGTCGTGCCTGGATACGCAAGACTGCCTTGCAGCATCTTGCAGCACCGGCTGAACACCTGGAGAAGCTTTGCGATGGAAAGAGGTACAGACATCCAGATAGCTCTGTCTGCGAAACTAGATGTTGGACTTGGAAAATCGGATTCTTGCTCCTCCAGACATCGAATGGGATCTTCCTGCCAGTTTGGTCAACACTTCGTGTGTGCCCGCCTTCCGAACACACATCTGCGCTTGCGAATTCATCCAACCATTATTCGCCGCACCATCACGCAATATGACGCATCACAACAGTCAAGGAGTCAACGGACCACTCAGGATAAGGCTTTCTCGTTGCTGGCAGGATGCCAGTAGCGTTGCTCCCACAGATTCGATCAGTTCTGTGTATGGCATCCAGGTCGTCGAAGCAGTAGTCCTGCGTGACAACAGGAGTCAGAAGGATACACCTAGAGTTGATGCATGAACGACGACACGCATGCTGGCAGTCGTCGTCCTTCCGGTCCTTTCGGTCTCCAGTGACGTTTCAATTTCTCCATTTCACAGCCGTGTGGTAAGATGCTCGAGATCCTGCCGCGAATGCCTCGGGGCCCGATGTGAGACTGTCGTGTTACTCGGCGACAGAGCTTACAACTGCAGGATCTGCTGCTGTACCGGCATCTTGCATTCCCTCGCCTTTCGGTCTATAGGAGTTATGCTTGTCATGCATCGAAGTGGGTTTGTCCCACAGCGCGTCTTGAGAAAGCTTGGGTGGGCTGGGGCTTCTCAACCTTGAGAGGCTGCAAACAAGTGCAAATTGCATCCTGTCATGACCAAGGCCAGTCGGTTTCAGTCCGGATGGTTTCTGGGACTATCAGGGATGCAATGACAAGGCTGCAGTGTGGGAGCAGACTTGCTTCAGATCCTCTCAATCTGATCCAACCTTGGAGGAGACAGAACCCGAATGTCGAGCGCGAGTCATGCGGCTTGCGGGAATCCAAGACCTGGATGTGACACGTGAGGTGCAGGAGCTCCATGACACTGCTGCAACAGGTCAGCTGGTTGATGGAAATCGCGAGATCTAGAGGCACGGGCTTTTTAGCCGACATGTATCGCCGTTTGTACAAAGGCGACACGACATGAGCCGCGTTCAGCGTTTGATCGGTGTAGCAGTGCAGAATGCCGGCAACAGGGCAAGACATGTTGACCAGAGAACTGGTCGAGACCTGTCTTGCATAGGTGGACCGAGAGGCCACACCATCGTCCTGGTGACACATCAAACCATAAATGACCTGCCGCGGCCTCCAGCCTTTTTTGGGATCACCTGCCCAGAAGCGACGCTCGTTCCTGAAGGTTGTGCAGCATTCTTCTTGACGGCTCTGCTGCTGTCTGGAAGTACGGGCAAATCAGGCTAGGTCATGGTACGGTGCTATGCGTATGATGGTCTCATGAACTGTGCTTGAGAGGTACCGCCTGCAAAATGCAGGCATCACGGAGGCTGGTGTTTGCCTTTGGATCCTCCAAAGATGAACAACAAACACACAACCAAACACCCAAACAAACAAATAAGCAAACAAACAAACAGGCAGAAAGACAGACACACAAACACACAAGCACGCAAACACACAAACACTCAGACACACAATCACGCAGACACACAGACACACACAGACAAAGACAAACACACAAACACACAAGCACACAAACACACAAACAAACAAGCAAACAAACAACAAACAA
>CAJNDV010036030.1:81544-118074 GCA_905221635.1 Symbiodinium sp. CCMP2456
GTAAGTATGTATGTATGAATGTATGTATGTATGCATGTATGTAATGTATGTACGTATGTATGTATGTATGTATGTATGTATGTATGTATGTATTTCACCTGGCTGTGTATGCATGTATGCATGCACGCAAGTATGCATGTATGCATGCCCATAGGAATGTATGAATGTGTGAATGCATGAGTGAGTGAGTGAGTGAGTGAATGACGTGAGCTGGGCTGAGTTGAACTGAAATGCATCAAAACGAACTGATTGGGTTGGAATGAATTGAGTTGAATTCAACTGGAACGAATGATGACTGAATGACTGAACGACTGACTGATTCACTGACTGACAGATTGACTGATTGACTGGTTCTTTGATTGATTGATAGATTGATTGGTTGATTGACGGATTGATTGATTGATTGTTTGATCGGCTGATTGATGGAGTGTGATTTGTTGGCTCAATGCTTGAATGAATGAATGAATGAATGAATGAATGAATGAAGGAATGAATGAATGAATGAATGAAACGGATGAATGAATGAATGAATGAATGAATCAACGAATGAACGAATCATGAACGAATGAACTCATGAATGAAATGAATGAATGAAATGAATGATTGATATAATGAATAAAATGAACGAATGAAATGAATGAATGAAATCAAAGAAAGAAATGAACGCACTGAATCAATGGAATGAATGAATGAAATGAATGCATGAAACGACTGAATGAAATGAATGAATGAAATGAATGAATGAAACGACTGAATGAAATGAATGAATGAAATGAATGAATGAAATGAATGAATCAATAAATCAATGAATGAATGAATAAATGGATGAATGAATGAACGAATGAACGAATGAACGAATGAACGAATTAATGAATTAACGAACGAACGAATGATTGACGGGTTTTGGATTGATTGAATGTTGATTAATTGAGTGTTTGGCGGTCTGGATGGATGGATGGGTGCATGCATCCATGCACGCATGCATGCACAAATGATTTCGTATTTTCAATTTCCATGTTCATCCTTATAGGTCTTCATAGCCAGTGCAGCGCCCTAGAGGATGCTTGGGGTCGGCAAAAGACCGTCGTCCTCACGGATCGTTGCGAGAAGATTGAGTAGCCCGGCATTAGACCCTGGATATCACGCACCTTATGAGGAGGACTCGAGTAGGAGTAGTAGTGGTGGCTTGGGTAGCAGAAGACCTGGCAGCGGGAGCAGGGGTGGTAGCTGTGGTCGCTGCCATGTTGTCGAAAGGCTGGCGCTCTCTCGCATCTCCGGCCTGAGCTGAGGATTAGTATCGGCAAGCTCGGCGAGTGCCTGAAGGGCGTTGACCCGACCCAGCTTCGTGGGATGCCGGAAAAACTCCAGGCGCATAGCTCCTGTTTCATGGGCACAGCACTCGGCTCGGCCTATCGCCTCGTTTGCTGTCTCACAGGAGTGAAGTAATGTGCTCCCTGTGTTCGATTTCAGTGCTGCACCAGCTTCCTGATTTGCCCTCTCTTACTTGGCTGTCGCATCATCTTCTGCTGCTTCGGCGACACGGGACGGTTTGTCGATGCAGCTGATCTGGCTAGCATGGAAAGTAACGGCAGTTTCCTTCCTCTTTGAAGCTCTAAGCTACCAAAGTCACCCATGTCGAAAGCTTGACCGGCAGGTTGTGGCAGAGAAGATTCGCAGCATCCAGCAAGAGGACGGTTGCTCATTTCACGTGATGACATCGTGGACCCAGTGTTCGTTTCACAGTGCTTTCTTTGAGCATGTTCTGATGAGGGAGCCCGCATCAACTTTAGTAGAGGGTAGGGATCAAGGATCAACAATTGAAAAAGAATCGATCAAGCAACCACATAGAGGATAATTCAAGAAGTGAAGCGGATCAACGTAAATTCGGGCTTCTTGACTTCTCAGCCGTGCTTCGGCTCCTTGAATCAGTTGGCTTTTGGCTTCGGTGGCTCTCACCTTCTCTGAGCCTTACTGAGCATCAGGACAGCAGCCCGACTTCTGTTCACAAAGCAGACTCTGTGCCTGTAAAGGGCCCTTGGCATGGTACGGGTTGAGTTCAGGGCATTGAAGCCTCGCATCGCCCAGAGTTTGCTGCCGGACTGTGTTTGAGCATGTGGGGCAAGAGATCAGCCCTCAGATTCACGACTCTGCCACTGTTCAGATCTTAAGCAGAGCCGAGATTGCAGGTGTGTTTGTGTGAACTGCTGGTACTCTCGATCATACTCGATGTCTACTCACTGAGGATCACATGTCCGTGCTGCAGGGTCAGCTAGGCAACATCCACGAAGATGTCGAGACCATCACCGCTCATATGCGTGCAATCCGGCTGCATGAGGTTCTATTGTGATATTGGAGCCGCCATCTAAGGTTTCTTCCCTGTTTGTTAGAGTTATTGTAGGTTAGTGAAGGGCTGCCAGTTGCCACAGAGTGTGCGCAGCAGGTCTTCAGTTTGAGTCAAAGCTTCATGCACCTGCAAGGGCTTCGGCTGAAGCGTGTTTGTTCCTTGGTAACCTAAGGCCAAAGTCAACGTGCCTCTGGCCCTGATGCACGTGGTGCCTCGGGCGCACGTCCTTTCCCTGCTTCGAATCTTGAGAGAAGGGGATGTCGGGGCAACCCGACCAGCCACAGACACGAGGGCCTCGCTTCCGCCTTGGATGAGGATCAATTCTTTCTCCGCGCCAATGCGCAGAAGCTGCAGGGCGCAGAAAGCGTGAAGGCCCTTAGCCGCGCGGCCTCCTGTCCGCAGGAGTCTGGAAGATCTGGAGATTTAGAGTCTTGGGATGTCTTGGGCATGCTCCGCCTTTCCCTCGTGGGGTTCAGCAATCTGACAACTCTAAGCAGAAGCTAAGCATTCGGCCCCTGTGGTCCCTTCTCCCGCTCAGCGACCGTTCACATACGGCTTTTGCTTAGATGAGCAGTATGTCAACGTTCGGTTTTTTCTATGATGTTCTGTGCTTTTCCTCACATCACAGAATGTTTGAGCTGTCTGCCAGCACCGTTAGCATTGCAACAGGTTTCTCCTTACTCTTTCTGCACACGCCCTTTGCAAAAACAGAGCCGCACGATATGCCTCTGCAGCAGCAAGCCAATGTGAATAGACTCGCTAGATCCGTATCTTTCCCAAGCCGCATACAGTGAACACACCTCCAACTTGTGTGCCAAGGCCAGCCAAGCCAGAAGTTTCACAGGCAACTGCACCAGCACTTGATTTCTCTTCACACTAGCCTAGTTCTAGTTCCCTGCTGCACATCGCCGGTAGAACTTTCGCCTCTCCGGCATGGGGCTCTGTCATGTTGTCATGAAGACCGTGCTGCGGATTCGCAGCATCGTGACAGCTTGCCCAAAGCACGACTTCCCAGCTGAGGCACATCCCGCAGCAACAGCAGCGACAGCGAGTTCTTCGAAGAAAACTCCTAGCTGCGGAGAGTTTGGGCGCTTCTATGTGGCCTGGCTCAGGCGCCAGGTCATCTACCTGAGCCTGGCAGGCTTTTGATGCATGCGCTGCACAGCGACGCAGTCTCCACGGGAAAGACATGCAAGTTTCTGCACTGACGGGAGGGAAGCAACCAAGGAGGTGCGGAAGGGTCTCTGACAGCATGCAGACGCAGTTGAGTGGTTTTTGATGACACGCAGTCGGTTGTGTACAGTGAGTCTTTCCCACAGACGGCTCGCAGACGTGTGGCACAGTGATCCGCAACCTGATACTCTGTCAGTGAATGTTGCATAATACAGTTTACAGTCTAGAGCCTGAGAGACAGCATTCCATGCAACAGCTGTGCATCGAGAAGCTTCCGGAGACTGGGAGGGGCACCTTGCTTGTCGGCCTGTCCGATTCTGGTGCGATGGGTGCGATGCGGGCCTGACAGCAACGTGCTTTCCGAAGCCTCTCGGCTTGCGGTCCACACGAGAGGCAAAGGCTACAGTAGACCGCCAAGCCGTTATGCGCCCAAGTATCCGGCCCCCGCATGCAGACTCCCTGGCTAATTACACGACGACACCGAGGCACGGACACGGACAATGCCGGAAGACATCAATGTGAGTGACAAGCCTCTTGGTAGCCACGTACAAATCCAGCAGCTAGTCATCTAGGCTATGTTTTTCTGCATGTACTCGTATGTGCTGCAGCTTGCTTTACTGCATCACATTCCCTACGAAGGGTTCCCGGTGTGCGATACAGAACATAACAGCGGTTCGTTTTTGGTACCAAGGCGTGCCATCGGTAGACGGTGTGAGGTCGGTTGCTGCTCAGAGGCTCGACAAGTCTCAAGACATCGACTCAGGATTGACAGTCTGCGGCAACTGGTCATCTGGACAAAGATTGCAGAAGGGGACATCCACTTGGCGAGCCGCCTCAACTCGGTTTTGGGGAAGGTAAAGGACGTTAACATGCCTAACCTTGTGCTGGTGTAAAGTGCGCAGAACGACGTCATTTTATGGGGCAGTTGGTTGAATTTGCCTTTGCAGTTCGATTCAGCAGTCTAGCACTACAGGGCTGCTTTCTCATGGCACAGCCGCTCCTTCCCATCCCACATGCTGCAGCATAAGTCGGTTAATTCACAGAGAGTTGTCATGCAGTGCATCAAAACTCTAACGGGAAATCCGTTTGCTTTGAGCCAGACTTCCCATCGTCCTGTTGGATCTCAAACATGTTGATGATCAGCGTTGCAGGCAAGGTTATTTGTTCTCGTCATACTCCGCTAGCGAATCGGCTTCATGCAATATGTGTAGCTCATCCTTGTTGATTGCTCATCTCACTCGCCCTAGGTGACCCAGAAGGATGCGCTGGAGCTTTTCCGCGTTCTGGACGATGGCCGGAAGGGTACCATCAATACGACGGCCGCTTGCCCGGCGAAAACTAGCAGCTTCCTGCCCCGCTCTCGCCGAGAATTGGAAGTAACAGGAACTGACCGTCGGTACCAGCGCAGTGTAACCGGAGCCGTATAGTGAACCGCGCTGCTCCCGTAATCGGCATCCCGTGCAATGGCAATTCAGGGTGCTGGCATGTGTCGGCTGAAATCTGGCTTGGAAGTATCATTCATAGCTGTCATAGCTCCTACAGAGTTGGATATGGGGATGTCGGATTTCAGGCACGATGGGTTAGCAAGTTGAGGGAGTGCCAAGAAGTCATTTTACTGGTGCCGTGCAAGCCAAGCTATCTGCGCTGCAGGAGTAGTCATCCTTGTCGTCGAAGACTCGTGGATAATGCTTGTACGTCGACTGGTTTTCGGTCCTGCACATCGCAAGCATCATAGGGTTCCTCCCCGCGCAAGTCTGTCAGATGCTTGTGCAAAATCTGTAGAATGCTTGCGTTTCTTGCAGTTTGATGACACAAGAAGCTTATGTCCTTGCTCCTTCTGAGCATCAGCACTTCTCCTTGACCCCACCGTTCGGCGAAGGACACAGCAAAGTATGTTTTCTTGTTCAGGAGCTAAGCACATCATCTAGGCGGGTACTGAGGGTTTCCCGTTGAAGGCGCGCCTCATATAACATGCAGCGCTCAATTCGCCGCCGGGCAACACTTCGACACGCCCGGCCGTTCTAAACAATTGAACTACTGGCCTGTTCGGGAGCAGGTAGCACGGGTCAAGAACCATGTGACGTTCAATTCGAACTTCGGGACCTCGGGAGGTGAGACCCTGGCACAGGCTTGAGAAACCGGTCCCGGGACTTGAGCTTGCAGGTCTGTCTCGTCTCATTCAAGTAGGCTGCGAGGATGAAAAGACCATTTCCGTAGACTCTCCAAACACCAGGTCACGGGATCGGTGATCCGGCTTGTGGCTGCTCATTGCATTCGCCGCGGGTCAGTCGCTGAGTCCGATTCACCGTCATGGGTTGCAGTCTCACCGCCGAAGACGTCTTTCTTAAACATCGCCTTGGCAATCTCTCCACCGCAGCAGAAGCCACATCAATCACCAGGATGATCAGGTGGACATGCAGCGGCAAGTGAACATCCCATTTCGATAGGCTCCTTGATGACCCGGTCCGTGCCTTCAACCTTTGAGCAGCAGAACGTACGTGATGCCATGAGGTACGTGAGGAAGCATAGCTTGTAGATCTCGTTTTGACCAGCCGCTCCCGGCTGTTCGTCTGCCACAGATCCTGGAGAACTTGAAGTCGTTGCCACGGCAGTGGTTTCGTCCCCAGCTCCGCAAGCTGGGTGATTGATGGCTCGTGCTGGATGATGACACGTCCAGGTACGCCCTGAACCGGTGGATCCAGCAAGCCTTCAGCCCTGCTGTTGCAGGCTGAACCCGCCAAGTCTGCAAGTCTGCCACAGAGCGGCAACGGAGGTGGCCAGCTCCAATTCCGCTGTCGACAAAGTCGTCAGTTGCTCGCGCGAGGAGTGCCGGAGCAGCGGCGACCCATTGTAGCACACCACCACCGCTCCATGAGATCAAACACCACCAACTCATTGCAGTGCCCATTGTCTCCATCAGCGACGAAACACCAGTGCACAGTTACGGGTTTTCAGGAATTTCAGAAGATAGCCTAAAATGCGGTGGGCCGTTTGACACACTGCTCTTGGATTTCTCAGCGGCTTCGCGGACAGCCTAGTGGCCCCCAGATCTACCATGCCATAGTAGCTCTCCAGCTCGTTTTTGAGCTTCACGAACAATGGTCTTCTCCTCGGAAACCGCCTCTGGGGACTCCAGTACAGGGGCTCCATGCAACAAAGCCCCGCCGCGCGTCGGGCGGCAAGAGGCCAATCTTGCACGCCGAAATAACAAGGAGCTGCTTTCTTCGTTTTTTGAAGAACTTTACAGCAAGCTCAGCAGTTTCGTGTGCAGCTGGCTCGGATCCACTGATGTGCAGCCACATCTGCAGGGCGAGGCGTCGCGTTGAGCTTTCATGAAGATGTGCTCTCGCCGAAGCCACCTTGCCTTTTCGAGATCAGCAGTTTCATAACCTGAGAGCTGGGGGCCATCACTGAGTCCACACGCAACGCCATGCCGTCACTGTAGTTGCCTTTCAGGAGTGGGTCGGAGCCAATATTTTCACCCACGAAAGCAACAAACCAAGCGCGCTGGAGGCTTGAGTCTCTTTCTCACTCGGCGGGCTGCGTGAAGCCAGCGACCTCCTTGTGGCACCTTTGGTCCGTTTTGCAACAATAACGGCAGGGGTTCTGTGGTGCCCTATCACATCCCTTCGTAGGCGACGAGGTGTGGATCAATAGAGGGGAGGACATGATTTCAACGCACAGGCCGTTTGATCATGAGGGAAGGATTCACCTTGGCGATGGTGGCACCGGCGTTAGCTATGTCCGTGCAGCGTTTAACTCCGTTCGGTTGACGGACCCCGATGCGCTGGTGCCAAAGAATGCCACCAAGGCAAGCGACCTGGCTGTCATAATGGCCAGCACTTGGGCTTGGGTTTTAATCAAGACGTCGGGCGCAGACGAGTTCAAGCGACTCGCAACGGCCGCGTTGACAGTTCAGTTTAAGTTACCTTTTTACAGAAGGAAAGATGCTATGTTGATATGCGCATTCTGTTCCGTATCTTCACTTATTTTCACTTGTGTGTCCCAACTGACTACGTGATGGCTCCGTGGTCATGTCCTTCACCTTTTAGCGATATTTGTAGCCAAAGTCGCCGAGGTAGCCGAAGTAGCTTGGGCAGTCATGGCCGCGACCGTCTACAGATTCTTGGTCAATGGTGCTTCTATAAAATTTGCACTGCAACCCCAATGGTGTCTGGTCCAAACCCGCATATCACCCTGGGTCCTCGCATGCCATCGCACCAGCGAAAATCGACGCGTGACGGCCTCAGTTACCGTTGTTCCAGGAGACTGAAGCTTCCGAAGTAATCAGCGTCAGCTCCTCGTCGCCTGCTCACCAGCTGGTTTGGTACAGGACGGCCAATCGGTAGAGGATGCTGATCAAGAGGCAATCAGCTCACCTTGGTCGAGCTGAGAGGCTGAGGAGGTTCAGGAGAGCTCGTTTTAGATGAAACCAGTCCAGGCCTTTGCACATTCCGGCTCTTAACCATTTCTCTCAAATGCTGATTGTCCTCAACCTGGGTCAACCATGCGTCTCATAGTTGACTGCTGCTCCTACATGCACTGCGGTACTCGCCGCGTCACCTCTGCTTGAAAGGTTAGATGGGTTTCCTGAGATCACAGAAGGTTCTCCAGCTGCTGCGGGTTGAATAGTTCTAAAGTTGCAACCATGGGCCCCTAGTATGGGCCCTTAACCCTGCGATCCTTATACACATACTATATACCCTATACGTGCCCTTGAAGGTCCCCAGAAAGGCCTAAGGGTCCGTATTAGGGGCCCATACTTCTAACCTTAGAATAGCGGGGTGGTTGTTGTAGGATCATCTTGCACCGTAGCCCAGGAAATCGGAACGGCCGGCACGTGTAAACTTTCATCCGTTGTGCGACTGACTGTTGCCACTAGTGCTCTAGTAGAAAGAGTGCGTGTTGCACATGCCATGGTACAATCCCCTACTACCACTTAACGGTATTTATCATCAGTGCTTGAGTGTGGGATTCTTATTCTGTTATCAGCCGTACAGCCTATGGCCTGGTATTATACGGTGCTGGCAATAAGTGCGTGAGTTCCCCTGAATTGGTACCAACCGAGACGGCCAATTCACCTAGTGAGCTGTTTTTCAGAAGTACAATGGATGAGGGAAATCGTGCACCCCTGCAGCTCCCGGGAATGGGTAGCAGAACAGGGGCAGACGGAGGGATCACTATTCCTAGTCTCAACTTGCCACCATCAGGCCCGCTCCCTAGCGGTTCGGCCGCCACTGCAAGTGGTGTGTCAACCATGTTCCAACAATACAACGTGTATGCCCCACAAAGCCTTAAGGTTCACATTACGCAAATGCGAACTGAGGTCCAAGAGCTCGAAGCTAGAGATGCTAGAGCGGAAGTCATGCACAGGTACCCCGTGGAATCCGTCGAGCAAGCAGCGGAGTATAGCATTGCAGATTTGGAACAGCGTGCACAGAGGAATCACCTCGAAAAGGTTGCCTCTCTCGAAGGCCTTATCTCGAACTGTGAAATGGAGGCAGCGAAGAGAGAGCAATCGCTGTTGAACGAGTTAGCAAGTGTTCAAAGAAACTACACTGCCAACGACGTAAGACTCCGAAAAGAATTGGAAGAATCCCAGCAATCAAGACTCTCAGACGCAGTTGATGTTCAACTCCAGGAACAGCAGTGACGCAAGCCATCCTCGAATCGCAAAGCGAAATGGTTCAGAATTCCAAGCAAACTTTGAGTTGTACAAGCATAGGCCGTACGAAGAACATAGGAACGTTGTCTATGGGCTCTTGCCCCCAGGTATTCCAAAGCCAAGCGCCACTCCTTCGGTCCCGTCGGCACCGAAAGCACCTTTGTTCTCCGTTCCAATTGCCACCCCTTCAAGCGCTAGGGAACTGTTCCAGCTGCAACAATGCGTATGCTTGAACTGGAAACAAGGCTCCCGAAGACCCGGTCAGACCAATGGTGCTGAGTGATACGGCCCAGCCTGCAGCGGCAGAGTACCCGTAATAGGCGAGAATGTGTTGGCGAGCCCAGCAACTGGCCACGAGGCAGCAAATGCACCAGTGCTAAGGGTCTGGTCATGGTCGGGTTTTCAGAATGCAGCGGCCTTTTTAAGGCACGCCGGAACAGCAGAGAGCGAAGAGGAAGAATAAGTCCCTCCGGGTAAGCTCCTTGACAGGCAATCAAAAAGCAGCGCTCACCAAGGACCCACCGCTAGGAATCGAATCAAACATCCTAGCAAAAACCAGGATGGGTTTCGGACCCAAAGTACCCTCCAAATGTTCATTGGGCATAAGCAGAAGTCTTTCGACGCCACGGCCACAGCGTATCCGAAACATGTTGTGCAAAAAATCTGGGTTTTCGGGAAAAGATGGGTTGAAATCGAGAAGGATCCCGACATTCGGACTTTGGAGAACCGAGTTGCAAGACTTCCGGATTCTGCCGTATTGTGGATAACGATCTTCAAAAGGCCCGAGGATGACCCCCGATGCTGAGCCTGAACCAAATGACCAAAAGCGTTCAGCCCAGCTGAAGCTGCAGGCGGAGCGTGTGGAGCACAAATTCATTCATCGACCCAAGAACCCCTACTGCAAGGTGAGTCAAAAGGCCAAGCAAGATGAAGCTAAGAAGTTTGGGGGTCATGTGATAATTGATCAGACCATCACTAAGGATCTCCGTGACTTTGGAGTCGAGTGAGAGAAGGTCGCTCTGGTTGTGAAAAACGTGCGAACAAACGTTAGGTATGTTTACCCCTCGAGCACAAAGGAAGGAGAGCAGGTGTATGGGGACCTTCTTCATGTCTTCCGCGTTGATGATGAGGTTGAAATTGTCTATTCGGACAATGCACCTGAACTCGAAGATGCAACTTCCAAATTCAAAGTCAGACACAACACTTCACGACCATACGACGAATGGAAGAGTGTGGTTGAGAAGGAGATCAGAATAGTGTTGGAAGCAACTAGGGCTATCCTCCTTCAAGCTGGACTCCCAGACGAGACGTGGCCACTGGCCGCCCACTATCATGCAATGGCCCTGGGCCTGTCGAAGAGGATCGACGCAGCTCAGATTCCCTGGGCCGAGCGGTTTCGGGGGAATCTTGTAGCTCCCTTGAAGGGCAGCCGCGATGCCATAATGCCATAGAAAATGACGACCTCAAGGTAGTACGTGTTGCAAGGATGGAACTTCCTATTGGGGATGTCGTGTTTTCTCTGGTGGATTCAGAAGATTCAGACAAGGGTCTCCCGCGTCAGAACTGCTATGGTCAGGGCACCGGTCTTAAGGATCAGAGCCCTACTGTAGTCAGTGATGAACCCGAGGACCCTGACAACATCATTGAACCCGGAATAGACGAACGAGGAACTTGCTAGAATGAAGAAAGCACCCAAGGAAGTCGTTGCCATTCTCGATGAGGACGTGCCCCCTGAAGAAAAGACTCCGGAAAGGGTTCGTCGGCAGACAAACCCAGCCCAGCTAAGGCCGAAACCGACGTCAAACCAGAAGCTTTTGCCGAACCGAAGCCGTTTGTTGGAGCTCATGACCCGTCAGTGATGCCTGATGGTGCACCCGTGCTTTTTGGTTACAACTTTGACGGGGTGAGACTCGTTCGCAACAAAAAGCAGGAGGAATGGCGCATGATGTCTGCGGGCCAGAGAGAAGCGGCAAAGAACGCTATCAGGCTCGCTTGAGACGAGAGGCCGCAGCCAGAGAAGAAGAGGCCAAGAAAGCTGCGCCCGCTATGCCTATTGGACCCTGTGGCATTGAACCGCATCGCTTGAAGCTTGCGTCCTCGTGCTGGAACGAGCTGGGTTCTGTGACGTCTGAGCAGTACGCTTTGGTTGCTCGTGTAGTGAACCAAGCTGAAATCGACAGAACTCCTGAGGCCAAAACTGCTACGGATAAGACTGGCAGAAGCTGGTTGACAAATCCTGTTGGTTGCGTGAGAAGGTTCGCGAGCGCCGTGATGTTGCTTCCGAGGTTATTGCTAAGGGCATCAAACTCATTTTTGTAGGATCTTCGAGATTTGTAGCCGTAAAGGTGACGAGCTGTCCCTAGGCCATCCAGACAGGAAGCGGAAAGGGCGCAGTGTTTTTTAGGGTAATAGGGTTTTCCGATGAGCACAACGATCTCGCGATCTTTGCCGAACTAGGTTCCAGCCCCGCGTCGATGTTTTCGGTAGCCAGCCCGGGTATGCTAAACAGCAGGCTGATGCAAAACAGGCCTACGCGCAAGCTCTCTTCAAAGGCGTGGAAACGTGGGTCGTATCCGTTGGCCTGAGGAATGGCGCGGCTTCCAGGACCATGTTGTCCCACTTACGCTTGCTCTCTACGGTCATCCTGATTCCGGTGGGGTTTGGGAGAAGCATTGCGAAGATCAGCTTAAGACTGCCGGCTGGACTGCTGCTCTTCCTGAGATTTGGCAAAACATTTTATTTTCTACCACGCTGAGCTTGATCTGTTGCTTGTCATTTACGTTGATGATTTTAAAATGGCAGGTCCAGCTAAGAACCTCGACAGGGGGTGGAAGACTGTTGAGAGCGTCGTTGATATGGATCCTCCTGAGCCTTTTGGTCGTCACTTTGGTTGTAATCACTTTGAACAGACAGGGGTAAAGTTACCGAGGTCTGCGCGCCCTTTGGCATACGTGTTTGACAAGAAGACAGCTGCTCCAGCTCGGGTAACCCGAAGCCGAAAGTGCGGGAAGATGTCTGGGAAGTTGATCCCGAGTTATAGGCGCAGTTGTACGTTGCCGCTTGTATCCCAGGAAAAGGTTGTACGTACCGACCAATCGTGACGTTGAGAAATTCCCCGACCTCTCACGTGTGAAAATCACGATGAAGGACCCACACAGGAACATGACATCACATCAACGCATGCTGCAGCAGGAACCGCTATGCGTGGACCGGCCGATCCATCTTCCCTCTCCCGCCAAGCGAGAGGCAAAAAAGCAAAGGTTCAAGGGTACCGATACCATCTGCAAATAGTCGGCGCCTTCAATGGAAAAGCCTGTAAACGTCATGTCTTACATGACATGAGGGACTTTCTAGTTTCCTGTGCAGACCGGTAGTGTGAACTCGCCAACGTGTCCGTCGAAGCAATCGCTCGCAAGTGTCCCTGCACCATCAATTCTCGGACAATCGTGTTGCCAAGCCCGTTGAAGGTGAGGAACCAATGGGTCGACTTCAACCGCCTGCTAGCAGGGTTCTCATGAAGATCCTTTTCGCTGCGGGGATCTGGATTTGTTGCGGGCAACACAAAGCCTCGCACCCAGAGTCACAAAGTCGAGCAAGGACTGTGATCTTGCTCTCCATCGCCTAGTCTGCTACATCAACTCATTGCTGGATGTCAGGATGAAGGGTTTCATTGGAGATCGGATTCGCGAGTGTGAGTTGTGGTTGTTTTGTGATTAAGCCCATGGATGTACGTATGGCAACAAGTTGAGATTGATCAAGCTAACCATCAGGTTAGGTGGAAAGCTCCGCTACCAGTGAAGGTTGATGGGGTACTAGCGAGAATCGATCCCGAACTTGATGAGATCAGGCACCATCAGGTCGCTCTGTTGCGAATCTTCAGGGTTTGACGTTGGGCTCAGTGACAAGATCCAAGTTCAGTTTCTGGAAGACAACCAAGCCATGTGCACCATCGTGAACAATGGCGATGGTGAGAACATGCGGCATACCGATCGTGCTCAAAACATAAGCTTCGGCTGGCTTCGGCAACAGTTCCAGAATGAATACTTTAATATAATCAATGTGGACACGCTTGAGCAGGTAGTTACTATTTTCATAAAGCCTTTTGCCGAAAAAGCAAAACGGCTTCACGCACGTCGGCTTATTATTAATCACGGCTTGTGCCCCCATGTCGCCCAAAGGGGGGGCAAGGACTCGGACAGTCACTTCGTTGCGAAGCCGACGATTACAGCCCCCAGCAATGGGAGGCCGGTGGAGGAAGGTGTTGCCGAACAGCTTCTTCTGGATGAGGAATTACAGCTATCCTCCATTGCAAAGCCTGGCCTAGCCATTCAGTTCCCGACCAGGGTGAGTCGAACACGAAAGCCGGAGCTCACTACTTCTGATGAGTCTTAATACCGCAATCGGGGTTTCTTCTCATTCAGTGGCATGCAAGGGATCACCACGATTGCCTAAACATTCCCTTTAACAAGTGTGTGAATGAGAGGATTTCCGAACATGCGCGACGAGGGTTCACTTGGACCTCATTGGCGATCAACCGTGATTGTAAGCTATGTACTTTGCCCCAGCTGCACATCATTGCGTGTTTCCAATGGAATGGTGGTCGTTTTGGATTGATTGCGTCTACCTCCTCTCGGATCGGTAGGATTGCCTCTGCAACAACCGAGCCGTTAGAGAGTCTTGGAATCAGGCTGCCCCAAACTGCTGCGGTCGCTGCTTCAGCCCGATCCACATCGAGGCCGACTGCATGCATTGATCAGGGGAGTCTGATCCTAGAACAATGGTGGAAGATGACACATCATCCAGTGCCAGCACAATGGTTACAACTGATCACCCTCACCACCTCACTTCGCGATGAGGGGGGAGCGACACTCATTACTCGTTTTTCGTTTGTGTGTGCGTCGCTCTCTGATGCGGATTTGGGTGTGGTGAAACGAAACTTGATGGATGTCACTGACCTGGCCCACTGGCTTTCCGCCAAGGTTTTCATTCTGCTGTGCGCTTGTATGGATGATGATGTCGTCAAAGGACTTCAAGCAAATTGCATTTCCCTGGATGCTGATCTCGTGGTGTGTGCAGGGCTCCAGACTGGAACAGTGCAGGAACGGATTCGACAATTTTAGTTCACAGTTTGCTCGTGCTGCGAAGGACAGATCAGCCCATGAAGCGCTAGATACGAGCATCGATTTTACTAGTGTCAACGTGTCCCTAGTCTGCCCCGGTGCAGCGGGTCATCAGTCGTTGACCATAGACCGAGTGGCTGCTGAGAATCGGGCGACTCGCCCGATGCAGATCAACAATCGGAGCAGCTCGGCCCGTTTGGAATGGGTGCATTCCCTTGTGTGGGCGGCGGTGTTTGGCGAGGAGTGCAGTGCCACCAACACCGACGTGGACTATACCTCAAATCCGTGAAGAGGTTATACGAGGAAAAGTCCCGCAGCTGGCAGCCCGCAGGTCGCCCTCAAGAACATTGAAGCCCTGCCCAGCCTTAAGAAGCTGGCAAAGGCTTGGGGAAGACCCAGCCTGGTGACAGCCGTGGCCGTGAGAAAGGGCTTGTTCTGGTGTCGGACAGTACGACCATGTTCAAGGGCGGTCGCAGGACGACGGACATTGCTGCTATGCGTGCACCGAGTCAGCTAATCTGCCAGTGTCCACACGTGTGCCGATCTGGGGAGGCACGCTGCCGGCGTTGGTGCGTGGTCGGACAAACAGGCCAAAAAGTCAAAGGAGCTGGAAACCCACGTGGCAATAGTCTGGATGAGTTAGTCGGCACGATAGACCCAAAACCCTCTCAACCGAGATCTCCCCGAAAAGGGACTGGAAGCCTCCGGCCTCTGGAGTGACGTAGACGTCGAGCCGCCCTCCAGCAGAAGCCAGTGTGCAGCTCATGTCGGGCGCCGACCCCGACTACTCCCTCTCTATGCAGTATCGTGAGGCGATTCGGATGTTCTTGGCATATGCTCGACTCTACACCAGCTCTCTTGAGGAAGTGGTTGGTGCTAACCCGAAATATGACTGTTACCGCTCCGGAGGGGATAGCACCTGCCGGTCGACGCTGGCGTGTGTTCTGGTCCAACGGATTCGTCTGATTAGCGCAGAGCGTATCTTCAGCAAGATCCCAGAACGCTTTCTTGACAGGCTGATCGAGTCGTTTCCGTACGACCCGCCGTACACTTTCGACAAAGCACTTCTGCGTTCCAGAACTCCCGCTGCCTTCAAAGGCAGGCCGAGATTCTCGAGGCCGCAGATGCCCGGACCCGTGAAAGTCCTCCTACATTGCTTTCTCCGAAGTCGAAGTGACGGGGCCGAAGCCGCGACCCCGCCCAGCATCAGCTGTGTCTTCCAGCTCTGGACCTACTGCAACGTTCGATGATGATCATGGCAGCTATACCAAAGTCGGCTACAGCAGTTGCAGCAGTTGCAGCCCCCTCTGAGAAAGGCCGGACTTTGCCAGCGCAGGAGGACCTCGTCAAAATGATCGGAATGATTAATGAGGTGTGAGGACGACCAGGACCTCAATGAGATGATCGGCTCACATGGTTCTGTCCCGCTGACCCTGAAGGCGACAACATGGCTATCGTGAACTGCGAGGACATTCCCAAAGAGCACCTCGCAAATTCGAGCCGTAGCATTGATCAGCAAAGTCGAGCCGTAACATTGATTACGTTGAGCGTTGGCTGACTGGGTTTGTCCGTGGCGCAAAGTTCAACATGCAGACGAGGGAAGCAAAAAAGCAGTGCTGGCTTGGAGCCAGAAAGATTCTCAGGATCGTGGCCTACGACCACTGAGGCGGCTTCCAGCCTCGCCGGGCCCGCCAGTGATCTGCGCAACGAGTTCATCAACACCGGCATCTATCCCAGGAGGATCGGTGCTGCCCATAACTCTAAAATCGCTGACCAGATCACAAACTCTTCGGTCGCCGCCCATGGTACCCCAATGAGGCGCAGGAGGACCTGGGAGACACAGCAGCGTATGAAGGCAAGCCGTTCTTATGCTGCGGGGAGTTCCCGCCACGTCTCTATCGCCGCGCAACTCATGATGCTGCCTTCGCCATCTTGCAGAGCAGCCTCACCCCTGGGTATGGAGAGTCTGGCAAACTTCACGACCGCTTTGCCAAGGCCACCCTGGACGAACTTCGTGAGCAAGCCTGAGTTCGAGCCAACCTTAACACTGAAGTTGTTCTGTCGACTGAAGAAGTCCTGGAGCATGCTTGGTTGTTTGGCGTGTTGACGCGAGACCCTGCGCCCGGTACTTGCGTCATCTATATATTCGTGACGCCGCTAAGAATGAGACTCTTTGGTCTCCGAAGGCGAGCTGGAGATTGTCGCTGTTGATGTCCCCATCAAGTTCGAAGCGGAATCGGAGGAAGAAACTTTCCCCAAGCTGCTGAACCGGATCACTCCAGCTCCGGACGCTTTTCATCCAGCCCCACTTAGTGGAGGCCTTGAGGCTGATGAGCCGATGCGAAGCAGCAGCCGCGGACTGAAGTCGCTCGACAGTGCAGCATTGGAGAAGGCAAGCAGATGCTCAAACTGGCGCAGGAAGAGGGCTACGATTCCATTGTGGTTCGTTTTGATAACGATGTCGAGTACACCGTGCGCAGCATCGCCAACGGCTACGATCGAAAGTTCTTGAGAATCGACGAGGTTCTCGTTAAGGGCACACTCCCGAACGTCGGCCGTACTAAAAACTAAAGGCCTCTCGGTACAGGCGCTCATGGTTCAGGGGGGTGGACAAGGCCCGTTCGCAGTGAGTCTATTCTGCCCACTTGCTGTACATTCATGATTGTAATCCAGCCGCCATTAGGGCAGGCCGTCTCGGCACTATCGCTGATGATCCCCTTGTCATCATGTGGTTGGGTGCCGCATACAGTATCGCTGAATTTGTCGGGGTTTTCTTCCTCCAACACAAACTTGTGGACAGGGTCCTCACATTCACCGAGACGCTGTATGTCGATCCCAATTTGGGATACAGCTCCGAGGACTGCGTTCAGTGGTTTCAAGGCAGATTCTGCATGCAGCTTCAGCCAGCCATCCGTGCACATGAGGATGAGCAGCAGAACGCTGACGTCGCTCACATTGCACAGGCTGAGCAAAGCTCAGCATTGCGTTTTCCGACACCTTATTTCCGTGGAAGCTCTATGGAACCGATTTCGCTGCAATGCAGCAACTCCGATTGCATCGCCATGTGGATGGAGTAACCGTCCCGCGATAAATTCTTTCTTTGGTGTAGCGTGCATCCACGCCAGACTCCTAATCCCCGTTTGCTGGATCGCTACTTTTATAATGGCATGTTCGCGACTTTAAATTCCGCGACAAATTAATTCATCTGTGATTGCATCTTCCGCTTTGCAGTTACAGTGAGCTTTCGAGCCAAGCAGCAGTCCAGCCGCCTGTATGGCAGGCCGTACATGGGGATGACATCATGCGCGCTTCCGCCTCAGCTGACGCCTTGGCCAGGGGGGGTAGATTATGCCCGTGTAAACTTTCATCCTTCATGTACATGACCGCTGCGCAAGTGCTCTAAAGGAAAGAGTAGACCACAGTGCAATGGTTTACAGCTCCTCGACCACTTAACGGTATTACGTATATATATATATATACACACACTGCGTGTGAGCAATGGTTTCCCCAAGCCATCTGAGCTGATCGGCTGATTGGCCAATCGGCTGATCGACTGCTGATCGACTGATTGACGGACTTTGGGCCCCAAAGCCACGCACACTGCAAAACCTATGTTGACGGAATGGCCTAAGGGGTCGCATGGAACGAAAGTGCGCGTATGCAATCATTTTCGTTGCACGGACTGCGGCTCATTTCCGCTTTGTGTTCGGAGGTGCTTTGGGAACCCTCAGTTCAATGCAAATATTGAGCACCATGACTTCAGCAAACACTTCAATCGTCCGACACCCTGAATCGCAAACCTGGTGCTAAAATTCGTCATATCTACAAAAAGATTGGTTCACAGCATGTTCAGGGCGTTGGCTGGTTGTGTGAAAAAATCAACGAGCCGACAGCTTGCATGTGCAGAATACAGGATTCCAGAGGTCAGGGGTTTTGAAGCCCCCGACACATGAACACTTCGGGTTTACAGTTCGTGCACGCATTTCACCGTATGTTCAACGGCACGAAGACCGCAAGGGACACCGGCTGAATTCAGTGTGAGATCTCCCTGCAGGAGATAATTATGTTGCGGTGCAGTTGTTTCGGGATCCATGCACACAGGACCCATGCACATGGCAACAAAATCCGCCAAGTCTGCTTTGTGAGTCCAGAAAGAAGTACGCTGCGAGCAATGCAAAACTGGCAGGTGGTTCTTCTCATGTGGCCTGTCGAAGTGCGTCAGTTGAGCCCGCTTTCGAGGGTAACTAGACTTTTGTCGGCCAAATGGGCAGGTACGCTTGTGCGTTGCGAGTTTTCTTCCATGGACTGAGCTTGTGGCCGACTCGTGTCTGCGGCACACGCATGGCATTGGCTTTGTTTGGAAGTTGCTGCTTCATGCTGCTTCACTGGCTTTGCCAGTTGCCATTCTTGGCGAACGCTGGAGATGGAAGACGCACTCTGGCAGGCGCTAGAATCCGAGAGAATCTGATGGAATCCAGGATGCTCCGAGTAGTTAGTGGAACGAGTAGAGAGCACCAGCCGAGAAGGTGTACTTTGCATCAACTTGGCCTAGGATGGCCAGGCGCAAGAAGGACGGTAACTCCATGAAGAGCCAGTCATCGCCGCACTTGTCCTTTGCGAGGCTGCAGCCGGTGACCAAGGCTTGCCTTGGCGGGCCCTCTTTCGTGCTCAGTGGTCAAAAGGTGGCAATCGTCAGGTGCCTCAAAGAAGTTTGCAACTTCAATCGCATGCATTCTCGCCTTCGCTGATGCCAGGAGGATGCCCTCGAGGCAGAGCGGCCCTGCGCTGTAAGTGCTTTGATTTCTCGCGTCAGCGCCTCATGTTCTGCAGGAGGATTGGCTGGACTTCAGTGCTGTCGGAATCCGAGCTGCTACTCCTATGCCTTCCATGCGTAGCTGAAGCGTTATCTTCCGTGGTGCAGCGGCGTAATTCATGGTTTTGTTGGGTTGGGATATCGAATCCCGATCACGATTTCACAGCTACACTCCTGTCATCTGTACCACCACCATGCATTTCGACATTGCGAAGCTTGACAAGATGTCAACATTTCATGGGAATAAACGTGACGGAGCCGCAGCTTTAAGGTTGAAGTCAACCAAGCTGTTGCAGGGCCGCGCGATTCCTGATGTCGAAGATCCTCCTCTTCCTGCTGCTCATCATCATTACAATCACGACTAGTTACCACCACCCTCCTCCTCCTCCTCCTCCTCCTCCTCCTCCCCAGCAGCATCACCACCACCACCACCATCATCATCATCATCATCACCACCACCATCATCATCATCATCATTTTATAATCATCTTCATCATCATCCTCCTCCTCCTCGTCATAACTTTCCTCATCATTGTCATTCTCATCCTCATCCTCATCACCACATGTGTGCACCATATACCGGTAGATGTAGATACAAAGTTAGTCATGGATATAGATACAGACATATACATGCTACCCTACCAAAACCCCTCGTCTAACCGCAAGAGCACTATCATAGCCAATCAACCACTGACCTGCAAGCTGTTACGAAATGTCGCTCCTTTGCAGCTTGCGGAGTTGTTGCGCGCGCACTTGTTTTGAGCGGGTCCTAACTCCCCCAACTTATTGCGTTGATAAATCATGGAGATCGCTGTCTCGAAGGGCCCTCCCTTGTTGTACTTTGACCGTCCATGTGACCACTACTGCATCCTTATCAGAGTGAGCTATACCGTTATCATATCTCTGGACAGCTGCCACAATTGTGCCATGGCAAAACCTCTTACAGGACTGCTTCTGCAGGGGGAATGACCCAAATTCAATCCTAGTCGCCATTGTAGCCCGATCTCCGTTCAAACCGTGATGAGTCTGCAGGCCCGTAGCAAACGATTTTCAATTCAACAGGACTCCAATGTATTGCAATGACATGTAGTTTCTTTTTTGTCTGGCCCTTATCGAACTCGTGATGCACTATACCAGTAACAAACATAGTTACTTAGTTTCTCATTTCGGTTTACGTTTACTCAGATCTGATCCTGCTCAAATTCCTTTACGACACCCCTACTGAACGGCGTCTTGTATTTCCTATCGAATGTGGTGGCAGGATCCTTGCAAGATTTGACCCTGAATTGTTCAAGTCCTACTAAGTTTAAACTTTAAGCAGAGTATTGTTGAATTCCTCAGTGTGGTTTTGGCATCCCTATCAAATGTGATGTGACCTATGTACGGACCTCGTCAAGTCAAAGGGAACTTCTATCTTCCGATGTTAAAACTACCTGCCCTTGTTAAAGATAAGCTTTCATCAACTTCCACAGGAAACAGTTTCCGACTACATTTCCTGTGAAATGTCTGCTTTCTTTATTCATCATATACCTAACACGTTTCGCGCGTAATGGGAACCCTAAGCAATTCCTGTGAAGCATCATGATCTTGCTTACATTCTGAGTAAAGTTTTATATTTATTTATGTTTAAGAAATGTTGATTGCTGCCTTTGAAACGTACCACGATCCCTATTCACGTCCATCAAACTCAACAGCGCCCTTATTGAACCGTTGCAGATGCTGCAGCACCGCTGCACAGTACTCTCCAAGTGTTCATGCAAAATAGAGAAACCAGATCTTACTTCATTCGATCTCAGTATAAATACTGAATTCATTGAATATGCTGAAACCACGACCAGAGATAAAGGATCAGAGACGCTCCGGAAAATTTTTGCCTGGCATCTCTGATCTCTGATCCCAGGCTGGGTTTCAGTGTGAACACTGACCTATACTGAATTATGCTGAAACCCAGCTGGAACCCAATACGGACTAAGCTCTGTGCACACGTACGGTCTCCGATGCAGTTATGTACAGTTGGAGGTAGTTCGTTTTGGGTGGTGCGCATATATATATATATATATATATTAACACATTTAAATAGTATCTATATATATACACATATACATATCATAGGTATTATTTCAAAGAAGTCTTGTGAACACATGAGCATAAACATGCCTTGATCTGGCAGGAACAAGTAGTTCGGCAACGACCATCCTGGCAATTGAAAGCTTGATTTTTTGGATATGCAATCAGGGCAGTGCTCAGCAATGTCAGCTTTATTTCGTCTTGCGGGCGGCCACCAGCCGGGGCATTCCAGATACTGTTGTGGTGTTTGTACGCCGTAGGTGTGAAGTAATGGTGCTGTTGCATCAGCAGACAGTATGACACTCGGTTTGCCGTGTGCTGTTGGATTGCTCCTTTGGTGGATATCTCAGAACTTGGTTGTTGGAGTCCTTCCGTGCTTCTGGTACAAGGAGTACGAGAGAGCCGCAAGCGGGGAGAACCTCGAATCCAAACAGAGGAATCCACAAAGAAGCATGCGGACGGCTTGGCCGGCAGACCGGTTGGTCTATTGTTGAGGAAGGGGTTCTGAGTTCATGCAACAAGGGGACGTGCATGTGCAAGAGATATGAACCATATGTGAAACGCCCTAGTGAGGGAACGCTGAGAGCCGAGCTGCAGCCACGGCCCAGATCAAATCAGCGTAGTGTCCCACTTCTACGCGTTTCGTGAGTTCGTGCATTGGTAACTGGGGGCATACTCCTGCAGTTTTCTTCATTGGCCGACCCCCACTGCCCTCAGGCTCAAGGTCTGGAGGCGCGAGTCGCGTCACAGAGGCCGCTAACAGAGGTTGACGGTTGCATGATGTTGCATGGCTTGAGCTCGCTTGAGAAGGCCTCCGGTGCTCGCTTGGCCAGAGAAATTGCAGCGTGCAATACAACGGTGCCGAGAGGTCCAAACTCACTTGTAGAGCTCCGCTGCGGCGAGCAGCATGATTCGATGCAGGACCTGCAAAGACGAAGCGTGAAAGCTCTGTGCTCAGTGCACAGAATGGATGAAGTTTGCTGGCACGACACCTTCCACAGTTAGATGCCGTGCGAGGCAGCAGCTTCTTGACTAGATCGCACCTAAGCCTTGCCCACCCCAACCCTTCCCTCCCAGATCTTAGTCCAACAACAACTTTCGCAACTGTGCAAAATCCTGGTTGCACCGCGTAACCATCCAGTCCATCACGTAGTTTTTTCACCAGGATATAAGGATCGCATTAAGTTTGCTCAGTCAGCTCGTAGAGGACATTTCCAGGATACTAGCTGGAGCAGGTCACAGAATCGATATTACCCTTGCTTCAGGAACACTTCGAGGAAGAACACACTACCTACATATACACCCAGAAAATAGCCTACAATTTGAGACTGTGCCGACGAGCTCCCTCGCTCTGCTTATAAGACACACAAGTCTTGGATGCGCATGGCAAACCTAAAAAGCTTTGCACGCATCAGTGGATTGCACGTGCATAGCAGCAGGTGAGAAGGCATGCCCTTTTCCTACTTTCCGTGCCCTTGCTACACTCTATGTCTATGTCTCCCGCCGCTGCCCCCCTTTCGACGGACGATGGCCGTTGCGATCGTTTGGAGTTCAAGTTCTCAAATATCTGGCCGAGAGAGCGGGTTACCTCGTCGGCGATCCATGGCAGAGTGGCATCTGCCAGCGAGACTGCAATCTACACCTGCGACAGGAAGCAACCATGTAGACTTCCGACGGTGGAGGTCTTACAGCCTCGAAACGAAACGACTGGGGTGACAAGCTCGAAACCCCCAGGCTTTGGAAGGGGTTGGAGGTAGCAAACGATAAAGGCGCAGGTGTGAAAGGAAGGCTTCGTACAAATACTGTACGGCTGCTTCTGGGTGCATGTTGACAGGGAAGGCCAGATTTGGGCATTCTCTTCAAAGCAGGCCTTGAGTTCCATGGCATGTGATCCTGCTGAGATCAGCCAAGGTTGAGAGTCTCGCAAGCAAGGGTTCATCGTATCGAGCAGGTTCGTTTCAAACACAGAATTGTCTGTTTCTAGAGTCTGAAGAATGAAGGCAAAAGCCTCCGTGGTGCACGCATGCTTTGTGCTTGATGCCCTAAGCCAAAGCGAGATCATCGTCCTTAGTCGGAGGCGATTTTTGTTCACGCATCGTAGTGCCCCGCCTGCTGACACAATCATGCTGTCGAAGTTGCCGTGCTCAGTAGCATGCACTACCCCACTGGCACAAAAGCACGATGCTCCCTTGATGAGTTGAAGTTCCTTTCATGATCGTCGTCTTCCAGAACATGTTGATGGGTACACCATCTGGCACACGTTGAGGAGTGTGTAGCGGTATATATCTGGTCACCACTGAGAATGATGCTTCGTGAGTCATGCTCTGAGCCTTTGCTCACTGTACACATAAACACATTGCCTCGCTGCCCGTTCTCAGGCCAAAGGCAGGAGGTATCCGTTGAGTGCGTTGTGCGCGTCCAAATATGTTCCTTTTCGCGCGGCGCTAAGGTTCCTGCTGAACCTGATGCATCCCATACATGCACGCAGCATTGCAGGTCTTGTTGCTGAGTGGAAGTGAGCACGTTTTGGAAAGGGGTTATGGTGTTTTTGGAAGAATCCCTGTCACCATGACGCAGGTTTCATCCTCTTCTGTTCGAGGATGCCGATGCTTTCCTCTGTGAGGTGCAGCCTGGTAATGCAGAAGTGACGTTGCTCGAATGCGCATGTGGCAGGAGAGTGGGGCCTTACATGTTTGCGAGAATGTACCTTGCTCGTGCTGCGTGCCTTGGCAAGACTCGATCGTCTCTGTGCAGACCCCCAACTATTTCTTAGGCAATGGCTTCAAACGCTTCGCGGGTCCCAGCATGTGTGAAGCATTCAGCTGAGCGGCTGGCCTGACGGTATCTGACGGTAACAACTCAGGTGGCTTCTTCCGAAGGCTTCTTGGTCTGTCCGGTGAGCGGCCGTTGCTTCCCCAAGAATAGCACAGTCAACGAAGAGGCTCAGAATGACCCGTTTTACGTCCAAATCAGTTCTGCGACCCGATTTTCCGTGCAGATAATGGATGCTCCCGTTTCTTATGATTGGGTTTGGATCTTAGACAGTCGTGAGTGTGCAATTGTGGTTCAAAGTTGCTTCTGCCGTGGATCGCGCGCTAGGATCCTGATCTAAGTGCTGCGCAACAAGTTGGCCGCTGGTTCGAACAAGGACACTGTTGAGCTTCAGAGTCAAATTGCAAGGTATTCTGCATGCGATGCTGGGAGGTTACTTCATGAGCGAAGAGCAGGCGCTTGCGATCTTTGATGGCTGTTCCGGGGCAGGCCAGGCCTTTGTCCGAGCAGCTTGATTTCACGCTCTGCGCTCTGCCCTTCCCCTCGCTCTTTGCCAGATTGCAAGGCCGGCGGGCTGTGAGACGCCGCTCTGACGCTCTGCTGCGCTCTTCCTCTACAAGTGCATTTTAGCGGACACTTCGAGGTCCAAATCTCAAAAACAAGACACAACACACGGATTTCGGAAGGCCCTACCGTTACCGTCTACGGAGGTGTGTAGGAGTGTTGGGGTGCAGGCTATCTTCCGAGCGTTAAGAGAGCAGGCCAACACGACCTGAACAAGTGCTCATGATTCTCTGAAGATCGGATGGCCGAAGCTCGTGTGTAATGATGTGTAGTGGTGAGACGACTTGCCAATAGAAGTTGCATCTGTTCCACGTGCGAGTGAGCTGCTTGACGAGACGTACAGCAGAATTTCAGTTCTGCCCCAGCCATGCCCATGCCAGAAAAAGATGGAGCGAAATTTTGGTTTCATCTATTGCGCGATCAAAATCGAGTCACCTGAATTTTTCCCGTGAATAGCCGGCATAAGGTGATAAATGAAGACGGCAGGTTGCATCTGCGTTACATCTGTGTAAGATACTTTGCAGCTCCATTTCCTGGCTTGGAAGTAGAACATAGCATCTGAAGCAAGGTTCATACACCTAGGCCTTCTGGGTTGCACGGCAAATCATCGCACCAATGGGGCTGACGTACTCCTCGCTGCCCGTCTCCACAGGCTCTTGTGTTGCGGGTTGGGAAGGTCCCGTCAGAGCTGCTTCGAGCAGGCTTGGGAAGAATAAGCCAGGCCGGTCCCGTCATGCACTGAAGTTAAGTTGAAGGGGCTTGCATGGGAGCACTTTTGCACCTCTGCTTGCAGCTACTTTGCCAGCCGCCGGAGACTGCTTCGTTGAACAGAGTCCCACAACGTCAACTACGCGCTAAGGGATTGTGCCGTTTCGACCGTGCAATTCCGAATCGAGGTGCGGTTCACGGCTTTCGCCTCGCGCCAGAGCACTCGTCTGTCAAAAGATAAGCATAATGTACAGAGACTACACGTGCGATATCACAAACAAGCAGGTGCCCGACTCGGTATCCCGAACTGCTTCGTTGGTCAAGCAAAACGGCGACGGAAAGCGACTGGTTTCTTCCGTGTTGACTTTTTTTCTTGCTTTGCCAATTGTTTGCGGCCCGACACAAAGCGCTCTGTGCTTTGTGGATCAGGGGCAGGACTTCCAAGGCATCCGGCTGGTGCTCAGGCAGCAGTACTTGCTCCTCAGCTGCATGGCTTCGAAAGTGGTGAAGTCGGCAGCAGATTCGCTTTCCCCGCTGAAGGCCAACAGCCGGATGCTCGCAAGGCCCTGGTTCGACATCCAGGCCGTCGCGAGGTCCGCAGTCTACAGGCACTCAGGCAGCCGGGTCGGCAGTTCTGGTCGGATGCCAGCCCGAAACTTGGCCCGCGGTCGCGCGTGCCGTCTTCCCGTGCCGTGCAGATACTGGTTGCAAGTGCCAAGGTGCAAGTTCGGACGGCAGCGCTTGAAGCGGGCGGTGGGTCTTTCGCTCGCTGCAGATGCACAGCAGGAGGTGACTCTGCCATCGCTACTCAGGAACTGCACTTAAGGCGCAGTCGGCGAGGCAGCTGAATGGCTGAATCGCTTTCTGGTATTGCGCAAGAATGGAGCAGGCCATCGCCATCGACCGTGAAAGACGCAGAAGGCCTGAGTCGCACAGCAGGTTTGCGTTTTTTGGTGGGTGCGGGCACCCCGCTTCATTGCATAGCAAAGTCACGCTGCTCGCAGACTTTGACAGCAGTGATGTGCTGCCTGGATCTGAGCTCGAAGCAATGATGAGTGAACTCCGCACGCTGGAGGCTGGGGTAATCTGGGGGAAGGAATTGCAAGACAGACCTTTCCGATCGTTTGAAGCCAGGCTTCGCGGGGATCCGAGGGCTCCGAGGACTCTGAGGACTCCAAAAGTAGGAGCCATACACAAGATGGCCGATTGCAGCTCTCTGATTTCCAATTTGGCAAGCATCTCGAGTATCTTCTTCTCCTTGCTTGCAAGTCCCTCGTCATCCTGAACCCGCTGTTACTCACAGGGCGTGCCCCTTCTTGTGCCTGCTGAAACCATGACATCTTGATCGCTACACTAGAATGCTCAATACCTCGACACTTGTGGCCTAAGTTCAGTCGAAGTTGCAGAAATTCGCTGAGACGATCCTTCTGATCGTGGCGATACCAGAGCTCGTGCTCCGGAAAGGGACATCGAACGCAGCAGTATGAACAGGCAGCAACTACTTCACAAAGGAGGCAACTGTTCGATGATGCGGAGAGCCGATGAGCAAATGGGAGTAAGCTACTTTTTTCTGCCGACAGAGTCGAAGGCAGCAGCAAGAAACAAGGCCGCACTAACAAGTGCTACGCCAAAGGAGTCACTGCATGCTCTTTGGGTACTTATGACTTATAACTCTACTTGATCTCTGCTTACTAAGTCCCCCGACTCTCCAAGCAATCGGTGTTAAAGTTACAGCAGCTGGGCAGAGCACGCAGGGTACGTGCTACCTGACAGCCTGCATGCACGGTGGCAAATTGAAAAATGACCTGTGCCAAAGCTCTCGTTGCCGAAAGCCCCACAGGGCATTGCTCCTCCTCCTGCGAAGCACCTCCAGCTGCACCTCCAGCGAAGGCTAAGGCTAAGCCTCGAACACGACGGCGAGGCCGAGCAGCTCGCAATGCAAGGGCCGATGCAAGACGAAGGCAGACGGTGTAAGGGAATCAAGAGAATATCCGTCTTGCCACTGATGCCTCTGAGCTCAACGAGCAGCAGATCCGTCTGAGTGTTAGATCAACCAATAGGTTGGAACTCCAGACGGCTGCCATCTGCCAGGCAATTGAATATGCTACCGAATATCTCGATGAAAGACAGGCGGAACTCGATGACCGAAACCAGGAACACCTGTGGGTAGAAGAGTTTCCGGAAACGCTCCTGACCTTGAAGGACATCTTACATGAAGGAGCTGAGATAACAGACGATCGCACAGCAGTGTGGCCTCTGTCGAGATATATACAGGTCCTCACTCAGTATGAGGGCATACTTGCGGATGCAGACCGCAGGGCTATGGCATTCAAGGACGAATGTCACCAACACCAAAATATACTAGCGAGGGCCAACCAATTGGTGGCACTTCTCAGAACAGCCCATGATGCCATCAACCAACAGGTTGTGGCAAGCTCACAGCTTCACCGTCAGCTGGACGAGTGCCAGGACATCCTAAGTAAATTCTTTGAATGTCTCCTCAGAAGAGGAAGAACCTCCACCATGGGTCGAACATCCTAGGGAAACCCAGATACACACGCATACTGGACAACCGTCACAACGCTGCCCTAGAGGCCAGCAGTGGTGATGAGACAGAAAGAGGCTAACAGCTCACAAGCTGCGCCAGCTAAGGCAAAAATCAGTGCAAGCCAAAGCGCCTGCTCCTCCACATGAGGAAGTCACTCAAAGCGATCTTGAGTTTCTCAGAGCAAGAACATTCCGAAGAAGAGGATTACGGGGACATTGTGGGTTCTGTCAGATCCTTACGAGCCGCGTTCAATCTGGTTTGTAGCTCACTACAGGCCTGAGAAGTTCCGACAGGAACACCGTGTCAAGCTCTAACAAGAGCAGAGACACTTTGCATGAATCAATCTTGAGCTCCTACTAGGACCCGATCTGTACAGACCATCTCTCCAAAAGACTCAACCGATCGCAAGGCGACTAAAAGGAACCGAAAAGCTGTCAAGCTGTTTCTTGTAACTTTCGACGCGGACACTCTTAACAAGGAGTTGTCTAAAGATCTCACCCTACAGAAGACCCTCTGGGCCAATCGAGTTTGTGGGGCTGGGGTTGGCTATCTTGGCGGGCAGAGCCCCAAAGGGCGGCACTAAGGCGGTTCAGCACCCTCCCCCCTGCTGCCCGCAGTCCCTCCATGGGGCGACAGTGACATGTCTGCTCTTTCTCTTCTCTTTTTCATTTCCTTTCCCTTTACCAGCCTCCAATCTTGCTTCTATGCGGCTGGTTGCTTTCGAATCTCGACCTGACGCTCTTGCGTTGTCGTTGTGGCCGTCAGTGCTTCCTGCATCCGTTGGCGGCATGGTTTGGGCTGCTCTCTTTTGGGCCCTTTCGCTACCCTTGTGTGGCCGTTCTCCTCGTACGGCTTGTTGTCTCCGAAGTGCGGCTGACCGGCTGACATCCTACACGCTGATTTCCTCTGCTATGGCTGTCTAGCCGGCGTTGGTGGCGATATGCCAGTCTCTCCTTGACCTGGCGTCGGTGCGTGTCGCGGCTTTTCTGGCTACGTGCCGGCCGCCTTCCTTCATCTTCCTTCTGCCTGGCCGTTTCTCCTGATTTCTCCCAAGCTCCTGCCCCTTCACTTGCGCTTGCGGCCTGGCGGCGGTTTCTTCTGGCTGTGTGCCAGCCGCCTTCTAGCGTGTTCGCCGGCTCAACGAAGCATTGCAATTCGAGAATAGTGGTCGTGAAGTGACACCGTCTACGATTCATGTGCATTGTTGAAGGTGGAACGGGCTCCCACCCCATCAGCCAGTCACAACGCCATGTTACGCCTTCGGTGACCCTGGCCCATTGTTTTTTGTCAGGACCGCGTCGTGGTGGCTGAGGCAGATGATGCAGCGGCAATGGAGCCTGCCAAATTCTCGGAAATCCGTTTACGGATCCTGTTGGATGCAGCGGGGTGATCCTACTCAGGTCGATGTCACTCAACTTGAGCGCAGTGGCCAGATTGCTGTTCTGGGTGTTCCAAACTCTGGAAAATCCTCCTTGGTCAACGCGCTCGTGGGCGCGAAGGCAAAGTGACTCACGGCTGGCAGTGGATCCTCGTACTGTGCTTCCTTGAAGGTGTCCATTGTCTCGCCGAAGCCGCAGACAACGCGGCAAAGAATTTTGGGCACGAGACTCAACTCACACAGGTCTTGCTGGACTCCATGCACCATCCATCCTAGTCTGGGTCCTTTGTTTGTTCCAAGAAGGCCTGGCTTTGCTTGCTCCAACTGTTGACTCCGCACCAACAACCCAGGCAGGTGCCGAGGGATGGAACAATCGGTTCTTGTCGACCCGTTCTGCAGGCTGTCTTTGCTGACACAGCTGGCATAATGGAGGTCGGTGAGTCTGTTTCGGAGTTTGCTTTCAGGCAGGGGTGACACGATGCAGACAAGAAGACCTCTTCGGCGTGAAGCAACCGCGCTTGTATTGACAGACACAAGCGAAAACGCTTGTTTCGGCAAACGAGGCTCCACAAGGCACGGGAACCCGCAGAAATTGCCAAGCACGTGGCCTGACCTCCTGAGGCAATGGTGAAAACAGCATGGAAACAAACCAGAGTGTGGGCCCAAAACATGGGTGCTTGATGTCGATCATGCGCAGTGTCACTTCAGGCATCCGATGCATTATTTTGGGTGTTGGATGCCTCAAAATGCCTGGCATACGGCGATTACATGCCTGCCTGCAAGAGTCTGAGCTTGTCGTTCTGATGCAAGCTGGACTGGATATTCCTCAGCTCTCGTGAGGGCAAACTGGCTGTAGGTGCAGAGCTGGACGGCGTGTCAATTGGGCCAGCAGTGGAGGACTCCTGGTGCCGTGTCAGCACCTAGCGAACCTAGCCGCTAGCCGGGAATCCGACTAGCCAGTCTTCTAGCCTTGGAGGTGGCTACATCCTGAGCTCGCAGAAGAGCTCTCATTCTTGAGAAGGCTGCGACGCCTGAATGCAAAGGCCGGGGGCAAAGCATGCAGAGCAGAGCAGAAGCTGGCAACCCACACGGCACGGAGTAGATCTGAGCATCTCGTTGGTTGAGAACTTTCGATTTCCGGTAGCCGAGCTTCCTCACTGATCTATTCAGGTTCAGGCACCGCCTCTGCCTTCTCTATTGTAGCCTTGTAGCATGCGAATTAGATCACCAACGGCTACGGAGCTGATGATATTCTGGAGGTGAACGTGGTACTCAACAAGGTCGACTTGCTTCGGGACATGCACGTCGATGTAGAAGCTTTTGTGTCGCAAATGAAGGCTCTGAGCTCAGTTGAGTCACATCTACCAGAAGTCGCAGAGCGTGTGCCAAACTCCATGATGTGGCCTTGCGTCAGGATGTGCTCCTTCGAGACTTGGGTGTCGATGCGAACGATGAGGCCGCTAGCATTCTCGAATGCTGATGGGAGACGGTTATCGTGCAGTGGTTCTAGGCATGGCTCACTACCGTACACGCATGTTTTACAGTACGGTCGTGGTCGTGAGCTTCAGTGAAACAACTAACATTGCACATTTGTGCTTAGCTTTCTGACCTGACATGCTGCCAATGTTCGGGGCTCGCCTGCAGGAGATCAGATGAGCAGACCAGAGTAATAATCCCTAACCGTGAAAGAAACGCGACGCAAAAAGGAAGCGTATCGTCGTAGGATCATCCGAAACATAATGCGACCAATGAGACTGCAGAAGGATGTTGGGAACGTGCGGAGAATCCTGCAAAGAGAATGTCATGAAATGTCGAATTCAGACTGAACCTGTGCATCCTCAACCTGCGAAGACACGCAATGACACGCATACATTTGACAAGTCTTCCTGCCTTCTGACCTTTGCTCTAGACCCGATTTAAAGGACTAAGAGGTCATGTCCACTGCGACCAGCAGTGTCTTTCACTTGTTTGTTCAAGGCAGGTCCGTGCAGAAGCGTGCAATCACAATCGTGGGCTGTCTAGGAGGGAAGCAGCCAGGGTTCAGGCCTGAGATGGTAGGATGGAGCACCCGAATCCCGCATCTCGAGGTGTTGCTGCAGAACCTGTGGCCGACCTCAGTACTCAAGGATCCCGAATCTCTTGATCCAATAAAATTGTCCTGCTCTCAGAAGGAAACTTGACAGACTACCAGGCCGAGGACCAGGAACAGGTTCAATTTGCGAAGTGAGGTGGCTTTGCGAGAACCTTCCCAAGCAAAGGCCGGACCACTGCAGGGGTAGCTTTGATGAGTTTTCTTTCCCGTCAACCTCCTGCTGTGAAAGCCTGGTGCACCGGCCAGTCCAATTTACCCCGTGGAGAGCCTCAGCGACGTTCCCGCACGAGTAGCAGCTTCTGAGATCACGAGGGAGAAGTTGTCCTTCCGCCTGTATTATGTGCCGTTCCATTCGGGCACAACTTTTGGTGCCAGAATACTCCTCTGTGGCAGGTTCAATGTTCTGAGGGAAGAAGTTCCGTACCAAATAGCAGTTCTCGTCTCAGCCGGTGCCTGGCATTCTGCATAGACAGTTGAGATAGTGGGAGGTATTCCCACTGCGACTCGTGAAGTAGGCATGTGTGGTCGAGGTCACCAACGTGGTTTGGCAAGAGGAAGCGGATGGCATGCTTCGACTTGGCCAGAGAGTTCTCAGCACAGTTGTGCCAACGCAGAGTCGCGATATATGCCTTTGCTGGATGCACTCCAGCTGGGCCGAAACGCATGTTGCTACTGTTGAGGTTATTGTCAACAATGAGGGGCAAGTCAAAATAGTTCGAGCTTGGCTTAGCCCTCAGGAATGAAGAACCCACGTTGATGTACATGAGCAATGCATAAGTTATAAGTGAAATCATAGCTTGAGGCTAAGACAGGTGACCGAAGAAGCTGAAGCTGAAATTTCGGAGATCGTGAATTTGGGCAGGCTTGGCTGACTGATCATGCCGCTGTCATCCCGTGCATCTTGGTGCTGCTGCAGGCCAGTGGAGCTCCACTTCCAGATTCAGGCATGGCCCATGGCTCTTCTTCTCCCATCATTGACGTCCATATCTCGAACGAGGTGGATCCAAAGTGGCAGGAAAAGGAAGATTATTATCAGGACCTCCAAGGTCTGCTAGACCGGAGCGGTTCCCTTCTTTTCCCACAATAGAGATTGGCTCTGGATCCGGCCACGTGTCTCGCGGCACTGCGGAAACAGAATCGTCGGAGTCGGCAACGCCCGGCAACATGTGAGGGTCTTCGAGTTCTTGGGTTGCGACATGCGTATATGTGTAAGGCTGTGAAGGCCTTGCCATCCGACGGATCTTCGGAGAATGCCGAACAGGAAACTGATGGATTTTGTGACATTCTATTGCCAAGGGTGCACGCTGTCTAAATTCCACATGACTGCGCGGGCACCTGCTGGTGTAAGGCCCAAACTGCATGTTTTAATTCGCTGGCCGCCATTCACCAAGAGTGAAGCATGGCCTTAAATTCTGTCCTTGGCCAAGCGCTCTCTAGAAACAAGGCGCGGAGAAACACACGATGCCCGAGCGTTAAAGTGCGAAGTGTCTGCACCAACAGGCGTTTGAGAAGGTGGACCTGTGGAAAGAGCGCGAGATTCAGGCGAAGTCTTGCAACCAATCCGATTCAAACCGGCGTTGTTGTAGTTACATGGTTTTGAAGTGACAGGACAAAGGTAGCCGATGCACCATTTCGTTGAAAAGCCGAAAGGGTGACGTTGTCTGCACCTCAAGCAGAGATCTGGCAGACGTCGAAAGCAGCCAATTCCTGCTCAAGGTCCGCCAAGTTACCAAGGTTCCTGAAGGTGCTGAGGCCGGAAAAGACGATCCTGAGGTCTGTTTAGCCTCTGGCAGTCACGTCCTTCGTCCTTGCAGGTGACGAGCAATGTGGTGAACCAGTTTGAGACAGAACAGTCCCGAGACTTCGCAGACTTCAATGTATGGCCGGTTGGCATTTGCTTCTTGACTTGCGAGCGAGGATAGAGAAGAGAATGCAGCCAAGAAGGAGGTGTCTGCTGTTGATTTCGAGATTACGTAAAGGTGTCCTTTCTCAGTCCGTTTGAAGGATGAACTGTTGGCCCGACTCGCCAACGGCAAGGCGCTTCCGACTTCGGAGCCGCGCATTTGACGTGCTGAAAATTGCAGGATCCAGCTTGGCGTCCTGACCAATACCTCTCCCAACTCAAGGGCAAGGACCAGACTCCATATCGTTACCGGATGTTACTTGCATTTCTTGCAATCACGTTGACCCTGCAGGGGACTTCGAAACTGAAGCTGCGACCTGATTTCTTGCGTATGGACCCTGCGTTCTTGCAGAAGGTGCCTTCTTGGCATGCCGAGCCTTGACCTTGCAACCTCCGTGTTCCCTTGCAAGGTCGTTGCAGAGTACAAGGCTCAGAAAAAGGCTGCGAAGAAGAAGAAAAAGAAGAAAAAACAAAAGAAGGAGAAAAAGGCAGGAAAGAAGGACAAGAAGGATAAGCAGCTTGGAAAGACAGCAAAGAAGGAGAAGAAACGCAGCAAAGCCGGAGAAGCAAGCCACGATGACGTGCCGGGCGAAGAAGTAAAGAAGGAGCGTCACGAAGTGAAGGAAAAACGTAGAAAGCGAATCATGCTCGATGACGCTGGTCAGCCTACTGGGAAAGAAGAGCTTGAGGTGCTCGAGGCCGCTTTGATCCGCCTTGCTGAATCTGCATTATTCTGTCGCTCGCAGTGTCGGCACTTGTCGCACAGGTCAGAAGCAAAATCACTGTGAGCCGAAAGCACGCCACACGGGATGTCGAAGCTGACACAATGGACGAGGTTGTGGTCCCATGCTGGCACCTAGGCGACAGTCCTTGTTGTGCTCTGCAGGTCTCTGTGGCTGAAGCCAGGGCCTCTGAGATTGCGTCAAAACTCCGTCAGAAGGCCGTTTGCCATATCTCTGCCTTTCTCTCAGACTGGCATGCTGAGCAGGTCCAGGCAAGTTGGAACACGTCCCAAGCCTCGCCGAGCACCGGTGGATGTCATAGCGAGATGGTGTTGACTGACAACTGGTAGTTTGCGATGATCTCCGTGTTGAAGCACTGAAGACTGAAGGCGGTAGCTCAGAGTCATCGAGCTCAGACAACGACATGGAGGAATGCCCGAGTGACGAGGTAGAAGAGGACGGCGACCTCTTTGGCTTACAGTGGAATCGTCGCTTCAGTTCCTGCAGGACAGCAACACTGAGTGACTCCAGTGAAGGACAGCTGGAACCTTCTGTGCCGCTGGTCCCTTTGCTCTACTGTCTGGCTCAGAGAAAAATGGTCTCGGGCGGAAAGACTCGTAGCATGCAGTTGTGGTGTGGAGAGTCGCAAGTCACGGATCACATCGAGTGACTTTCACATAAGCAGCTGTTCTCTTGCCTAGGGTGCGGCTGATGCGAGTGCAATCGCAATCTTGTGAACATGGGCGCTGGTACTTCCCACGGTGAAAAGTCTTCACAAATGTCTTCACCCACAGCAACGTAACAAAGACGGTATGCAATGTTTGGGGGGAAGGCACTGAGGCTTCCTCGCGTATCAATGCGCCTGTAAGTGTTCCACATGATTTTGATTCCATTTCACCAGCGGGTCCAGACTAGTGGCGCCAGCTTCAGCTTCAAACGTTAACTACTGGAAGGCAAGAAGTCTAGCAAAGCCAAAAGCAAGTGCCGACGGCCGAACTGCGATGCCGCAAGGGCTGCTGCAAGCACGATGGCGCGGCATCGGAGCAGCGCCTCCTACGCAGCCACCCGAAAGACTCTCAAGGACTCGGACTGAGACGGCAGGGCCGGCGCAATCGTCAGCCGGGCAGCCAAGCAAGGGTGGGCAAAGTGGTGCACGGCGATGATTTTCCAGTTTTTCTCCTTGGTTGTCGTGTTTGACAAGGTCATGACGGAGCCCTGCTCAGACAAGGCCATAAAGCCAACAGCTAACATGTCAAAGGGGAAGCAGAAGAAGACGAAAGAATCGGAGGCGACTTGCAGATGTTGATCCATCGTGACATTCCCAACAGTTCGTGCAGTTGTGCCGCTGGGATTGTGCCATAAACTAACGAGGTCAAGACTGAGCGAAGTGGTCATGAAAAGAAGAGCAAAGGGATTCTGTCGCAGCTGGACAAGGCTGCCTTGTGAGTTGATGCTTTACTTTCTCGGGCGAGCTGTGATTTTGGATCCTCACGTAGACAATGGTTAATTTGCGGTGCCCACGTGAAGGCACGCGCCAAACGAGCGAGGCAAAAGCGCCGGAAGACGGCGCGGGAAAATGCCAGAACAAAGGACCCCGAAGCAGGGAGCCCAGCTGAAGCTGAAAGAATGTCCTCCCTTTTGACTCGGCAGCTCCAGGAGCAGGAGCTGCGGAGCTGAAACAGGAAGCGCACAAGTGCTGTGACTGACAACCCTTCACTCTGAGGAAGCATCGTCGTATTTAGCGGCGTGGAAGGCGCACCAGGCGTACCTCGAGACAGTGATACGCATGGAAGAGCAAGTCGCTGGTGCGTGAGGATTTGGGAACCGCTTGGCGGTTCAACAAAGCCACCCAGGCTGGGTCACCGATAGAAATTCGCTGCAAGTAGCATGGGCCAGAGGAGGGAGAGGCCATGGCCATTATTGCCGCAGCAGGCTTGGCTGCTCCGTCACGCATACGAACCAGAGCTGGTTCCCAAAAAGGTTTTCCAGCTCCTGCTGAGGCGTTTGCAGTCTCTGAAGTTTAGCCTTTGTCGGTGTATTTCATTCTCAGATACCTGGCTGGCTTAAGTGGTGCCGCTCGTGATCGTGCTGTGGCAGAAGCAGGCTCGAGCCATTCCAAACCTCAAGAACTCGCGATTTCCCGAGCCTGTTGCCACATGTTGCCAGGTGCTCTTGTGACTTTGCAAGGCGCCGAAGTGCCCAAGGCCGGCCAACTTGGGCAAAGCCCGTAAGAAGCCTTCTTGATTCTTTGAGCGGTCGGAGTCGTCGGAGTCGTCGGAGTCCAATCATGGATGAAGGGCTTGCTTGGAGGCGCGCTCGGGCTTCCAAGGATTCCACCTGGCAGCATGCATACGGAAAGGTCGAGCTTGCAATGCTTACGTATCGATCGCAGCAGACGGCTCGCTCATACTTTAATTTGATGCTTTGAGAATCATCGTGCACATTGCGCTTATCCTCTATCTATTGAATCTATTGGTCGTTTCACTACATCTCTGCCTGTCTCTCTTCTCGCACCCCCCTTGCCTATCTGCCTGCCTGCCTGCTCACCTACGTGCCACCTACCCACCTACCTGCCCACCCCTACCAACCTACCTCCATTACTTACCTACTAGTACTTCCCTGCCTGCCTACCGAGCTACCTACCTAGCTAGCTACCTAGCT